>OX438782.1:10937378-11230184 GCA_949316455.1 Acleris holmiana | reverse complement strand
CGGCACTTAAGGTGATAAATTGCTTAACCCGACGCACGTAATTGTCCCAATTTTGTGATTCTATTAAGAACGGTTCTATTTTCCCGATAGGCATTGTAAACGGAACGTAGTGCACTTAAAATAACACGAATTATATTTTTAATATTCGACTGCGCCAATGTTACGTTAATGAAAGATCAGAATACTGAGCAGACTGTTTATTTATAGAAATGTACAACTACCCGTTATTTCAATATCAGATCATATGCTGCATATGCATACCCACATAACACCTACTAATATTATAAACGCGAAAGTTTGTAAGTATGGATGGATGTTTGTTACTCTTTCACGCAAAAACTACTGAACAGATTTCGGTGAAATTTTAAATGAAAACAGCTTATACCTTGGATTAACACATAGGCTAACTTTCATATCGCTATTCCTTCGAGAACTGGTTTATAAGCTATTCGAAAGCTATTCAAAATAAACTCTCAATATTTTTTTACAGAATTTAATTATTAATATACTTAACTGTACATATGACGTTTTAAAAATTTGCCATAATCAGAATCTGCCGTTAAAAGGAACTGCCATTTCAAGAATCTGCCAAAATAAAAATAATGCAAAAGGTTTAAAACGTCTGAATCACTTACCATCCATTTCAAGGCCACTCAAAACCGATTAAAACTACGTTTCCTTCACCGTGGGTGGTCTGATGTCAACTGACTGAACTCAAATCAAGTTAAAATCAGTAAAAAAAAAGAAAAATTACTTTTTTTATACACATGGCTGAAGGCACAATAGGCCATGGAAATAGAAAGTATTACATACATCTGAAAGGTGCACTGTACCGATAACGCGCGCTGAAAGAGATATACTAAAACTTAGTGCGTCCATTCTAGGAAAGGTGACCATAATTTTAATTGCAATTTGCGGATAAATTAGTTTTACAAGCCGGTGGGGCACTAAAACAAGCCATTTTTTATTTATTTCTAAGCGCAAACACTGCTCTAACAATTCCGATAGAAGCATGTAAAGTAAAACTCTGTCGACCAGCACTAGTAGCACGATAGATTTTTGTCCTTTCCGGAGCATTCGACACTAATCTCATAATACACCTATACTCAATACGACCCAATGTCTAAAAAAACTATTCTTATAATGAATGAAACCCAAATTAACTTACTACCAAAATTAACCGTTCTCGATTTCCACTTTTCTCAATACGAGCCAATTTCAAATGGATTGAAGCTCATAAAAACTGATACACAGAAAGCTCTATTCCCAAAATACCTTAAATTTTAAATTGCAGATCACCCGATTCCCGCAACGTTTGATTCATAAAACGGCATGTTCCCAAAATACACTAAATCCTCGATTGTCATACCAAAGCCTTTTTAATAGAATAAAACCTCGCGTAAACAACTGCCACTACAAATGATATCTTAACATTGGCCCCTTAGAAATGAAGAGTCAATACGGACATAAAACGAATCGATATCATTATTTATTGTTCCTTGACCTTCGCAATGGCTAATAGCAGTTCTAGCAGTGAAATCAGTTTTATAAATAACGCCCCGCTCTCATTTATGACGGGCACAGGTACAATTTTAGTCATGATAACAAAAAATCTAATAACTGGACATGTGCGAATCGCACTACAGGTTGCTTTGCATCCGCGTCCTTGAACAAGAATAAAGACACGGTACTGAAGGCAAGTGACCATGTCTGCAAGAGCCACTGCAATGAGAACACACGCAATATTGCTATAAATTCCTGTAAGAGAGAAATATGCAAGAAGATGGCAGCGGTAAAAAAAAAAGAAAAAAAAGTGACTGAGTTGCATGAAGCAGATCCCAGCTTTAGTATGTGCTCCTTTGATGAAGTAAGAAGTTCTTGTACAGGGCCAGGCAGAAGTTTCTGGAGCAAAATAATACTGAGTTTACTCGGTTAGAAAATGACAAAATACCTGGATTATTGGCACACGAATTTCTGGTACTAGAAGATGGAGACACGGAGAAAATTTGATTTTTTTCGGCGAATATTTGCAACGAATATGTGAGTTGTAAATACCGATAAACCGATCCCCAAAATATACAACGAGAACATATCAAAGATGATAGACAATGGATATGATTTAATCACGAAGTTGCCTACCTTCCACAATATAGTTCACGGTTTGTACGATGCGAGAAATAAACCGTTAAATGTAAAAAAAACTGTCTTCTCAAATGTGGAAGAGGTAGAGGTACCTAATAAGTTCTTCAACATTGTTTTGGCCGATTATTATGATGACGGAGAACGTATACTCATATTTTGCTATGAAGAAAATAGAAAATTGATAAGTAACATAAAAGAGTTTTTCATGGATGGGACATTCAAGAATTGTCCTGTGCCGTTTAACCAATTATATTGTATACATGGTGAGTTCATTAGTTTAACAAGCACTACTCATACCTTTAATTTATATTTTAATGTGCAACAAGAAAGAGAAATCTTACAATATTGTTTTTCAAATTACAAATTCGCAATTGCCACAGTTTAACCCAGTTAAAGTACATTGTGACATGGAATTGGCGGTCATAAATGCGTTACTATCAATTTTCCCAAAAGTGGATATACTATTATGCTACTATCACTGGACGAAAAACATATGGAAACATGCCAAATCAGATAAACATACAAACAGCAAAGCAGAAAGACGAATCGTTGCTTTGTGTGCCAGTTTACCTTTGCTGCCACCATCCAAATTGCTAGAAGGATGGAAGTATATTAAAGTGGTATGCAGAGCGGAATATAAAATGGACAAATTTCTGGCTTACATACAGAAGTTCTGGATAAATAAATATTGAGATAAAATAAGTGTATTCGGTGAACGCCATCGTACGAATAACCCAGTGGAAGGCTGGCATGCAGGTTTAAACAGAGAACTCAACAAAAACAATGTCACATTAATTCGTCTATTAAATGTTATAGCAAAATTTGAAAATTTAAACAAGAAAATTAAACTAAAAAAGCGTAAAAAGGGAACATTTTAAATGACGAATACATAACATATGTACAGATGGAATTGATTAATGGTGAGATTGAAGTTGGTTATGCGTTAGAGAAATTGCGAGTCTAGATCTAAACTATTAATTGTGCCTCAACTTCCATGAAAAAAAATGTAGGTATGGTAATGTAATGTATAATGGTAGTGAATAATGTTGTAGAAATAAAATAATTAAATGCTTCTTTAAAGCAACATGACATTTTTGAAATTTGAACAAATAAATACTTTGAGTTTGACTTTGATAATTTAACAGCACACACCTGTACATTTAAAAAAGGCTTGAAATGAAGACAGTCGCTGTAATTTATGTAGTAAATTTTCCCTTCGGCCGCGTTTGAAACCGGAGGTTCGTAACCAGTTGCGATAAAACACTTTTTTGAACTTGTACGAAACCATATGCGAATACAGACTTTTTTGTACTCATTTGAAACCGCGGTTGTCCTTTCGTAACTGGTGACGAGCAAAGAATTTGCATGCCTCGTACGATGCTAGTTTCAAACAAGGGATTATTTTATATACTTGGCGATAGGGATATCCCTTATATGTTTTTTGTTAGAATACATCGGTGAGATTGTTTGGTGGGGATTCGCATATAGTCATGCGAATCACCTACAGGTCATTTGGGTGAACTTTTTGCTATGTTGACCGACTGCGAACAAATCTTCATCATCCAGTACCACGGGTAACAAAAAATAATATTAGCCGCAGTCCCATTGACATAATGGAACCACGGCAAATATTATTTGCCGTGGTGTAAATTTCCAAGTTATTTTCGATATTTTAAGAACAACCCTAGCTGTCAAATTCTCCGGTTTGTTTATTTTCAAAATATTGTAAATAAAAGGCAAATCGTATGATAATCTTGAACTAATCTTGATCTATGGATTAATAATAATGTACTACATATTTAAGTCCCCCAATAATGACAAAACTGACCAATATTTTAACAAAAAGTTAAACTTACCGATGAAATGTTCAATATTTCTGATTTTTGCTGTTTCTTGCACCACATCCTAACAAACTACTCTTAAGAGACATTATGATAAAGTTTTTTCACTAAAAAGTATAAAATTGATCACTAAAAAGTATAAAATAAAATAAATGTTTTAAATAACCAAAAACTGCCTTCTAAAGCGCCATAAATAACTTATTTTAAAATTGTAGGCACCTACCTAATAGGTTAGTCCAACTGAACTCGGCGACCACAATATTTTCACCAAAAAAGCAGACTTCAGTTGGACTAACCTATTAGTAAGTGCCTACAATTTTAAAATAAGTTATTTTTTTGCGTCTTTGAAGGCGGCTTTTTGTTGTTTTAAAACATTTATTTACCAAAAACTAATTTAAATTTGGTCTTCACTATTATCCAGATGGTGGTAAAATAGGCTGGGATTCTACACGGTAATATCGATATCGTCTTTAACGTGTTTCCATATTGTCAACGTTTTGATAACTCTTATGTCATTACAACAATGGCGACTGTGACATAAACGATTCTAAAACACGTCAAACGCGATATCGTTATAACGCTGTAGAATAGAGGCCCTGCTAATTAGGCGAGCTGCTATTCAGTCGAGTCACTACTTAGACTAGTTGCTTAAAAGACTACTTGCTACTTAGACTAGTAGCTACTTTAAAAATAATGTAGACCCCTTGCTTTTTGGACGCACTGCTATTTAGAAGAGCAACTCCATAGTTGAATGGCTAATTAGACCCCGTGATACTAAACTAGCCCAACCAATCCCTTGGGCTACTGATCCTAAAGCTGCAGTTACTCGGGTGAAATTTTGAGCAATAATTGCCCGTCAACAGTTCTGACAACAAAACTAAAGTAGAACAGCTATTGTTGACGATTATAAATTACTAGCGACCCACCAGCGGGTTCGCCCGCTGCAATTTTTTTTTTACATCACTTAGGGGTATGAAAAATAGATGTTGGCCGATTCTCAGACCTACCCGATATACACACAAAATTTTATTAAAATCGGTCCAGCCGTTACGGAGGAGTTCAATAACGTACACCGTGACACGAGAATTTTATATATTAGAGATAAATTACCGTTAAAAGCTGCCCGTGTAAGTCCACCTTTAGCATTATTCATAGTTAATCGTCAGCGAAATCATTCAAGCCACGAGACTACGAATACGTTATCATCGTTAAACACTCATGATTACCAAAGTAATCACGCTTCTTTTATGAAGCACTTAACCTTTTCAACGCCTTACGTCAAATAAAATAAGACAATCTCACGACAATTACATATTAAAACCAGGCAACAGTGTTCGCATTGTTGTGTTCCGGTGTGGGGATAAGACAACCGGTGAAATTACTAGCATAGAGGCATTCCATCTTAGTCCTCAGGGTTGGCAACGCATTTGAGGTGTTAGGATTATGGTTTTGAGAATTCAAATGTCTATGGGTCTCAGATTCCACTTACCATCAGGTGGCCTAAGTGCTCGTGTGCCTTCTCCTTAACAAAAAAAAAAAGTTAAGCAAAATTTAACTTAATCCCTACGAAATAACGTCTCTTTTAAACTGTACCTGTGACAACTAATAAGTATCTGTGGCGTTGTAGGCACGACAGCTCATGACTACTTTAGTCGTCATTGGCGTTTAAAGGGTTAAATTTTTCATTTGCTCGAGTAAGTACCTACCGGTAAAAAAAATTAACACACAAGGCGCTGAATGAAGAATATTTCCAATCCATCCAATGTTTAATGTGATATTACCACTTGGATCCTCTGGTCACTATCTAATTCCAGGTTGGTTACTACGAAGCATTCAATTCGAAACTTCAGAGGCCCCAATTTGTATAACCCGTGATTCGTGACAAAATCCAACGAGACGGAATTACGAGCAAATCAAACAAATCATCAAACTTCAAATTTACAAGTATTTTTTATCGTAAACTAGCGGACCGCCAGCGGCTTCGCCATGCTGCAAATTTCTGACTTTCCCGGAAATTATTAGGATTTTTCTCGCCGTAAAAACCATCCTTGGACTACAACGAACATTTAAAAAAAAGAATTGGTAAAATGGGTCCAGGCGTTATTGAGTTATGCGCTTAGTGGCGCTTACCAACACATTTAGCGATTAATTTTTATATTATAAGATATGGCTTTATTCTTCAGGCATTCAGATTTTGATTTGCTGATACCTTCAACATTTAATTACACATGGACTGAGGGCACCATATCCTTTGTTTTAACTTTAGGGCACTGAAAAGTTCCGTTTTTATTTGCATCCGGAGATATTGAAGAGAAAGCTTTGAGACCTGAAGGAGAATACAGCAGCCAAAAAATGTAGAACACGTAGAACTCCTGTCACTTTGAAACTTTTTTGCTCAAACATGTCTAAACTGTGGCAATAGAGGCAAGCTCGTTGTCTGCTCCAATACTTTTTGTGACTCCACCATGTGCTCCTTATTTCTCTTAAAGAAAATCCATGATCAATAAAATAAATTACTCAATCTTAAAAAACTTATAATTGAAAAATAAAATTTCCAAAATCGTAGTCTATAAGCATTTTTCTAAATTATTCGACAATCACGGATTACTTAAAGCGACTCCTAATTTTGTACAGATGATAAAGTTCCAATTAAAAATAAATCGAAACTTAACGGGTTACATTTTGAATAGTTCTTCTGCTTTTCGGAGATGTCGGTCTTAATGAACTGGACATTGGTTTAATTGTGCTTGAATTTTCTTTTACGTAACTGAAATAGAACAGCAGTGTGAATTAGGCTAGATTGAATTTAGTCCTAAAAAACTAGATCCAAAATGTTCAAAAGTTCTGGAGAAGGGTTCGCGATAATATATCTTATATAAATTGCATGTATAACCAACTCAACCATCAGAACTAAGCAAAACATACACAAATGCCTTGAATATTTCGTCGATGGCAGCGATATTATAATAATATTTTGACTGTAATTCTAATTGTGAACACCTTTATTGTGATGTCGGCCATCGGTCGTGTGACTGCATAGGGGATCCTATCATTTCATAACCAATGTCTCACAGCTGATTCATTTCACAAACATGTCATTTGACAACCCGCGTTTTTTTCCGAAACTGTAAATAATTCTGGATTTATTTCAGGACCATTGTGTAGAACCCTATAGATTAGATTAGGTTAGTTTTATAAAAAATCAGAAATATATATATAATACAGAAAAAACAGGGGGTTGGCAAAGGAATAGGTTGAAAAACGATGCATTTGTCAAAGATTAATTGTCGGCGAAAAGGCAGAGAACCACTGCATACACTTGCGAAATACCGCGGGACCTTCTAGCGGAACTCTCGGCGGGAGGCCTTTTAAGAAGAAGACACAACACTTTAACGTTCGGTTTGTATCGGGGTCTCACCGGGCCATACTTCGCAGAATATCATATTGGCAAAACATGATATTTGCAAATAGTGGAATTAGGTTATAGAGTCGTAGGTAGGTTTAGGTTATGTTAGTTTTATAGCAGGCCCGGAGGGCCAAACCACCCAGAAATAGGAGCTCCGCGGCAGCGCAGCTCCGTCGACACTGTCTAATTGATGTCTTGTTAATAAAAATGTTTTGAAAATGTCATGTTTTGCGAATATCATGTTTTATATCACGAATAACATACTAATTTACTGCCGTTACGACACAGATCGCTGGATGAGTTTGTGCGCCGCACGCCCGGGGCCCTGTTTTACAAAGCTACAAAATACAATTTACAAACGGAACTCTCTTTCTAGCAAGTAGAGTCAGATATTGGCTTCCTCTTGTAATTTGTAGCTTTATTAAACAGGGCCCTGCAGGACGCAGACGATGGGTTAGCTGGCACCACTATATAAGTCTTTACACGGATATTTTAAACGTGCCCTAAAGTAGTAAAGTAAACCCTTTCTTAAAGTATTTTTTTTTATAATAATATATCGCAAATTTTGGTAGTACGCACAGTACAGATTATTTTTTTAGTAATTTTTAAGAAAGATAAAACTTTTTCCGTTCTCATAAAGGGTGAGTACTATTAAATTGTCGCCAACATTTCCCGTATTTTTTTTTCGGCCACGCAACCTTTTTCATTAAACTTATAATATTTCAAACTTAGAACGTATTTGCATGTCTTACTGTTTAAAAGAACATTCAGTTGTTTTTATCAGTCAAGATGTCGTCAAACGAAAAAAGCGTTCGTGAATTAATTTTGCGAGAATTTTCAATAAATCCCAATATGTCCACTTTGGATCTTGCGAAATCGTGCAATACAAGTCGGAGAACAGTGCAAAGGACCCTAAAAAAACTAAAACAAGGTGGAAATATTGAAAGAAAGCAGCGAGAGGGCCATCCTACAAGGAAACGGAACAAAAAATTGGATTTAAAAGTGTGTAAGCTGTTTGATCAGAATCCGGCAATCTCTTCTCGAGATGTGTCCAAAAAAGTTGGTACTTGTCAAAGAAATGTACAAAAAATAAAAATAAAGTATGGTATTTCTACTTACAAGAAGCAAAAAGCCCCCAAAAGAAGTGTAGAACAGTATAATCGAGCAATTAGACGGTCTAGATTTCTGTACACCTTGTTAGTTCAAAAAACTTGCTGCTTAATTATTGATGACGAAACGTATGTGAAAGCTGATTTCAAATCAATACCTGGAAACCAGTACTTTTCTTCTCGCAACGTCTCGGGTCTACATGAATCAGAAAAAGTGATTCCAGTAGAGAAATTCGCCAAGAAGTTCCTCGTGTGGCAAGCGATATGCCAGTGCGGCATGAGAAGTTCGCCTTTTGTAACCACTGGCACAATAAACACGGATATTTATATTTCCGAATGCTTAAAAAAACGGTTTTTACCACTTGTAAAAAAACATACTTTTTCTACATTGTTTTGGCCAGATTTGGCAAGTTGTCACTAGGGGCCGTTCAAGTATTACGTAAGCACTATAGGGGGGTGGGGGGGGTCTTTGTTTTGCTTATTTTGGATGACATGGGGGGTAGGGGAGTCCAAAAGATGATTACGTCATCGATAGTTATTTACTTTTTTACACGAATGGCAACCCTCACATTGTCTATGCTTGAAAACGAAACGCATTTTCTCTATTTTTTTTTTTTTTTTTTATGTTAAGGAGAAGGCACACGAGCACTCAGGCCACCTGATGGTAAGTGAAATCTGAGACCCATAGACATTTGAATTCTCAAGATTATAATCCTAAGACCTCAAATGCGCTGCCAACCCTGAGGACTAAGATGGAATGCCTCTATGCTAGTAATTTCACCGGTTGTCTTATCCCCACACCGGAACACAACAATGCGAACACTGTTGCTTGGCGGATGGTTAATGGATAAGATGGTGGTAGCGATCCGGACGGACCCTGCACAGGGTCCTACCACCACTCAAAATCAATTTTAAATCAATTTTCTTATTTTTATAATTATAATTATAACATTATAATTATAATATAAAAAAAAATACATTTTTAATTGAAAAATGTTTACGTAAGCATGGGGGGAGGGGGTAAAAGCTTTGCTTACTTTTGCTGACAAGGGGGATGGGGGGGTAAATAATTGTAATAAATCTGCTTACGTAATATTTGAACGGCCCCCTATTCGTCGCGAGCTTTGGATTGGTATAATCAGAATTCTGTCGATGTAGTGCCGAAGAATATGAATCCGCCAAATTGCCCAGAACTACGGCCGATTGAAAAATACTGGGCTAATATTAAAACAAAGTTGCGGAAAACATGCCAACCGGCCACATCATTGCCCGATTTTAAAAGAAAGTGGATGAAATGTACAAAACTGATCACTAATGAATCCGTGCAAAATTCTATGAGTCGCGTGAAGAGTAAAGTCCGCGAATTCTCTCGTCGTGCTCTGGAGAAACCTTAATTGTGTTAGCTGATCTATTTTACGTCTTGAACTTTCTTATAATAAAAAAAAGAGTTATTATACTCACCCTTTACTTTACGAGTTCCAAGACGGCAATATATTTGCCGCTATCTGTCTATGACACATCAAAGCATTGAATTTGTATTGAATTTCATTAATTTACTATGGGAGTTCAAATTCAAATTAGTTTTTTTCTCAAAACTTTATACCGCCTAAATTATCTCTAAAATAGGAGTGTTATGACTATCAGATTAAAGGAGCCAGAATATTTTTTATTAATAGACTTCTTTGTTCACTTATCTTAGCAAAATACCTGAAATCATGTCGAAAATCTACCATTTATTAATAGGAGTGAATTTTACTACTTCTATTTTTGTTATTGGATTACTAGGTTTATAATTTCGGTTCCTAAAAAGTTGTTTTTTTGTTAGTAAATGAATATGTATGACGGCAAATATATCGCCGCTAACCACTAAAGGGTTAAATAAACGGTTTGACTCCAAAGATTTGGATTGATTTCTTTTTTGTCATAATCTTAAGTCGGCGATCATGAAAATGATTGAAATTTCATATCTCAAAATGAACATTAATTCACGTAACTTTACATCGAGGACCAAATTGTGAATAATCAAATCACATATGTAACATTCATTACAAAGCGCACTTTTTGAAGCGATGGGACGGGGTATCCTATGAGATTATGTCAAATTTTATTATATCAAATAAAAATATATTTAATATTTTTATACCAATCATTATCATTACACCCCGCTTTTGTAATGATTGCGTTTACCCAAGTCTTGTTTGGTTATTCCGAAGCAATAAATAAGAAACTTCTGAAGCTCTAGGTAGAAAACGACATGTAATTACACATATTTGTACTATTATGTTGTTACGCTGTCGCCAATAGTTAAGATCAAAATCAATCGTTTATTTCAGCGATTTAACATGAGTAACCTACTAGTTTACATAACTGTATGATTAAGATGTGCGTGTAGTTATTGATACTCATAGTATTCTCGATCACGCTATGTAAAGGGTGAGCTTCAGAAGTGCAGTGCCTCCGAGTAACCTGGACGACAGGTTCAAATAAATTTATTTATTTTCAAATTAATATACTTTATTTGTAAAACATAGGTTGTATGTAAAAGATGTAACATCTTCCATATTATGGGCGAGACGAGCCCAGGCATATGAATATAAAAAGTTTAACATGCATCATGATTTTATGATCATGTTTCATCGCGATGTTGGTTGGCTCTTGAACGGAATAATACTTAAGCCTTATTTGCTAAGAACTTAAAAAGTAGTTGCGTAAAATCTGCATACTTTCTGTCATTATAATTTTAGTCGGAAGTTTGTAATCAATTTTCGGTGCCATGCCAAATAAACTTTTAGCTAGCAAAGCTGTTTTAAATGGTCTCGTATTAATAGTATATTGTCATCATCATTATCAGCCGCAAGACGTCCACTGCTGGACAAAGGCCTTCCCCAAGGTTTTCCACAACAAAAGTTACGAGAACAACAACAACAACAACAACAACAACAACAACGATACAACGATAGTGTATTGTACGGGAAGTAAAATGTATTATTGCAGTAGTATTGCAGTATTTACACAAATGTCCTACTCTTCAGCAAAGCTACGTTATAGAATAAATAAGAATTACTTGCTACGTATACCACACATCGAAACTATCCCTACTTGCGGTACATCGCAAAATGTTAAAATAATGTATGGATATGTTTAATCCTTGGACATTTTTACGTGTGTACTTACAGCTTATCATGGAAGTTCTTGGTCAATTGATCTCCTTTGTACACGTCTCGTAATCTTCGTTGAAACTGTAAGGAAGCGAGGAGCTCGTTACTTGAGATCGCGAATCTTGAGATTATCATCATTAAATCCAGCTCGAGCATAGCTTGAGAGTTCTCTCGGAGATATCTTGTAACTTAATAGATCGAGTTTCAGACGCGAAAGAACCCTATTCCGTTATTTTCCTTAAATTCATGTCAGTTTATAGTATAGTGCTTACCTTACCAATTGCTCACTTAAAGTATAGGATAAACGAAACCTGAGCCTCTATTCTATACTGGGTAAATTATTCTATATTGCCTTTGACGTGTTATTGTTTTTTATTCGGCCGTCATTACCATCAAGTACATAAGAGCTATCAAAACTATCACAATACGGAAACACGTCAAATTCAATATGGTTTTATCCCAGTAGAATTGAGGCCCTGCTCGGTCATGTCCCTCATTTACATGTCTTCAACTTGCGACGATACGAGTTCTCGACAGCTTGAAATATATGACTTATGGGCATTATTACTATTTTTACTATTTATTACACGAAGCGGTAAGTAAGACTGGCTATGTGTGGCTTAAGGTTGATTCACAATGGACATTTGCACGTGACGAAATAAATGCCTCAATTTTACATCCATAACCATTGCACCCATCAGAAGCAGCGATAAAAATGTGCCTCGCGTTTATAAGTACTAGTAGAGATTTTACCGTGAGCAATTCCTCATAGAGAAAAATACTGTATTAAATTGAGGGATCATAAGAGCACGTTAAAGAAATCGGGGCAAATACTATATTGGCAAGGGTGAATAAAGAAGGATTTCTAATGCTGATGCTGACCTTGATACTATTGAGCATGTCTCCCTGGGTAGCTAGAGGGCGCTCGTCGGAACGTACGCTTGGCGCGCGCATGGGCGCGGGAGCAATGCGCGGCGCGCCGAGAGAGGCTGCGCCGACGGATTTCCCGCCGATTGAGCCATTCCGTGATGTTACTACTGTTATTAGACGTGTCAATCAGTTAATATCAAATGTATTTTAAATAAAATGAGTGAAATCGAAATCATGATCCCTTTGATTTCGAAAACCATCATGATGGCGATTGTTACCAAAAATAATATAATTCACTTGAGAATATATTTACTTATAGTTTTACATGAGTAATGAAAAACTCTTTTTTGCCAATTATTTTAAGTTAAAATATAAATTGGTAAAAATATATTCTTTAAAGTAAGAGTAACAGAGTAACAGAGTTTGTGCCGACAAACTGCTCTGTAGTTTGGCACGATTATAGAATAAGAAAACATGTAATGCTTAAAGTAAATAAATATATTTCAATATTTCAATATAGTCAAGTAGTTCAAAGTAAATGTTTTAATTAGAACACGCATTTTTGTACAGTCAAGGTTATAAATATGTATACACTTTAGTACCTTGTCTAATTAACGTCATGTTTAAACTGCCATATAAAATTGTCACAGCGATTAAAATGACAAGGTACTAAAGTGTATACATATTTTATGATCTTGAGTGTACTAAGATAATGTTGTTGTTGTCGCCTATTATGCGTCACCTATATACAGAGATCGGACAAATGGGTGTCATTACTCGCAATAATGTGGACACGACTACAATTTTAATTAAACAAATTAAATTATTTTAATTTATTTCTTACCTGAACTTTAATCTTGATCCTTTGCAGGATAGTTATAAATAAATAATACAGGAGTGGCCATTGATATTATATTAATTTAAGTACATAAGTTTGCTCCATTAACATCCGTGGATTGCGAAAGGAGCTTTCACCTCATAAGTTTATTTTAGCCGTGAAAAGGAATAAAATAACCACGGAAAAAATATTAAAATAACTGTTTATTTGCTTTAATAAATATGTATACACAATGACAAATCTTTTTATCATTTATTTATTAATAATAACTCCCTTGCAAAGCATCAAAATTATTTTTAGGGTAAGTAAGTAATCAATTAATGTAATTAAATTTGTTTAATTAAAATCTATGGAGTCATGTCCACATTATTGCGAATAATGACGCCCATTTGTCCGATCTCTGCCTATATATCATGTTTCAATGTATCCGTTTTAGTATTTATATTGAAAATAAAAAATGAAAAAGTTTATTGCATAAGATGAAACATTTCAAGGAAAAATCACGACCCTGCATCCTGAGCTAGGCAAAAATTATGCGAATGTAGTGGGTTCAGTCAGTCATATAACACGTTTGTACCCTGTCGCTTTAACGCCTTTGAAAGATTACTTAGTGCAGTAGTTCAAACATACCGTTAAAGTGACGAAGCATTCAAGTGTGCAGCTACCTACTCGTAAACTCGACGAGCCGCCATCAAATTTATCGAAACAAGTTTAGTAAGGTGCTCAAAATTATGAGCACCTTGCATGTCTGATATTTTTGATGGAGACAGTAGGTACCATAATGGGCCTTATTTTTTGAGCAAACATAGAACCCTGTCATAACGACAGCGGTAAGTCACAAGAATTAAAACACCATGTACTCGTATGTGCTATCAGCAATACAGTTAACTGACCATTTGTAAATCATGTGACCATAAAATAAGGCTCACTGTAATCAGATGCAGTGTTGTTAGTAGGTACTACTGTTTTAGTACATATCTACATCAAAATATTAATGTAACAGTGTTAACCATGAATACTTTTTTTTATTTGTATTAATTCATTTGCGATCGGTCGCCTGACCATGAGCGAATAATTTGGGGGTAAGTATATTTGGGGGCAATGTGGCATGGTGCGGCCAGCGCCATCCCTGCCAATCAGAAAACATGGTCCCTTTTCAACCTTCTGACCATTTCTGACGCGTCTAATAGTTCGGTAACTAGAGGGTTCATATCATATGAAGAATCAAAATACATTATCTTGAAATGTAAAAACCGGCCAAGTGCAAGTCGGAGTCGCGCACGAAGGGTTCCGTAAACTTCTGTACCATGATCTATACAACCACGCAATCGAGAAACCGGGCAAGAGCATGTCGGACCATGCTGTGTAGGGTTCCGAAGCCGTTAAGTACTACAAAAATAAAAATCAACAAGTAATAACAAATTTTCTATTTAAAGTAATTTGGTGCCGTCTTAGATGATTTTATTAGGTATAAACATTTTAATCGCCTGTATATCAAGAACCAATGATGCCTACTTACAGCCGGTTCCTATATTAAAACCGCGGATAGATTAGGTTACTTCGAGACAAAATGGCACCTGTCAAATTTTAACTCGAGGTAACCTAATCTATTCACGGTTTGAATATACATAGGAACCGGACATAAGTCGTGATAGTTTTCCTTATCAATGTGCTTTCAAAACAGTTTTTTTCAGATTTTTTTGTATTTGTAAGTTATGGCTGTAGGGGGAGGAGACACTTGACTCTAACAAAAATGTATTTATTTATATAAATAAATAAATATTTGCGCTTTAAAGCTTAATATTTCATAAACGGATCCCTTAATCGAAAACTTGTTGGACAAACCCATAATATTTTTGAAAGAACTATCCAACGACACCACACTATGGGGGTAGACGAGAAAAAAATAATACAATCATCCCCACGTTACGTGTAGGTACCGGAGGGTACACAGAAAAAATATTTTTTTCGAGATTTTATTCATGCTGCTTTCTAGTACTAAGAGTCTCTGAGCTAGGCTGCGGACAGACGGACGGACATGGCGAAACTATAAGAGTTCCTAGTTTGACTGCGGAACGCTAAAAACAGACATGTTTTTTTAATGTAACAGGTAATCAATATTTTTCTGTACCTTTAGTACCTATCTGTTACCTGCCAAAGATTAGAGTGTTAAGTTAGCGAATACCCATAGGTTCATTTTATGCCAGCTATAAGCATATTTAATTTAACAGGTTCCCTGTCCCACATGTGCCTCATGGCCAGGGATAAAGATAATGCAGATTTCTTTATCTATAAATATAACCTATCTATCAATCACTATGACACAAAGTGTAAAATAAAATACTTGAAGACTTTATTATTACTATGGGGACGTGTCGAAAGAACGCTGCACATTGCTTCGGGACAGGGAACCTGTTAAGATAGTTCTCAATTTTAATAAAATGAATTATTTTATGCAGCATGTGCCACTTCACTAATTCTATTAAATGTAGCTCAGGCCTCAGCTCTCTTCAACGCAATGGTGTGTTAGAGTAAGTTGCAAATGCACACTTTTCTCAGTTGAATCTAAAATCACCATCAAAATATACCTGTACTCTTCAAGGTACTATAAAATATTAATAAGTTAAAATATTTTCTATTTTATTTTTGAAAGAGATATATTTACAGAACGTGTAGGTTAGGTTAGGTTAGGTTTGTTTTATAAAAATCTAGTAAAGTTGAAACAGCTTCAGAAAACAAAACATTTTTTTTATATATTTTTTTTTATGTTAAGGAGAAGGCACACGAGCACTCAGGTCACTTGATGGTAAGTGGAATCTGAGACCGATAGACATTTGAATTCCCAAGATTATAATACTAAGACCTCAAATGCGTTGCCAACCCTGAGGACTAAGATGAAATGCCTCTATGCTAGTAATTCCACCAGTTGTCTTATCCCACACCCGAACACAACAATGCGAACACTGTTGTTTGGCGAGTGGTTACTGGATAAGATAGTGGTAGCGATCCTAATAGCGATTAATTATTTTAATAGAGCAAAGGGGAACATATCAAGAAGAAAACCTAAAAAAGGGACGTTCCTGAAAAGTTTAAAACACATTCTCAAATAAAACAATATTATATACATTCACTTTGTGAAATATTCACTATTATATTCACTAATATTAACTAGGTACTATTAACAATGACCAACTTGAAATTTCTGCCAGTTAATTAACCGGTGCTTATAAATGTAAATTTTCTCTATTTCAATACTACTTTTTTTTTTTTTAAAACCTATTAGACGCTCAGCGCAATATTGTTGAAGTTAAGTAATATGCTAGTAGAAAAAATGTTGTTTTAGACAACACATTGATGGTAACAGTGCACATTACAAGTCGTCTGCTGTAACAACTGAGAAAGTCCTTCAATATCATCCATCAATAAACCAACAATACCAATAAAAAAGTCATTGTGACACTGAGTGAGTTGAGTTGGATGTGGTCAATTATTTCTAAGTGCTACTGATTTTTTTTAAGGAAAAGCGCTTTAACCCCTCATATGCTTAGACATGGATCCATGCTCAAACTTTAGATATCTTTGGACTATATAATCAAAAGACTAAGACTAATAATCTGATCATGGTTTAAATGCCCATCTCAAGATATATCAAAAATTACAGTTTTCTATGGTTTGACATTTACTGTGACATATCATGAGATGGGCATTTAAACTAAGACGAGTTTATTATGGCTATTAGATTTTGTATTTTTTTTACCTTCTGCATATGAGGTGTTACAAATCAAAATGAGCTGTATTGCAATTTAGTAACAAAGAGTATATTTTCGAGACTGAATTCCGATAAAAATAACAGTAAACCCTAACTATCTTCTTGTATCTTCCAATTTGATTTTCAAAAAATTACTGTCATCATCTTCTTTTTTCTTATCTTTGCCCTCAATTTTCTTTAAATCCAGATCATACAAGTGTTTTCTTACACTCACAGGACCAACAAATTGCGCATCAGTTTTCTCAGTCTGAGGTAAATAAACTTCAAATGTTTTAAAATATTTAAGTATATTTTCCACATCCTCCTCTTTCAGCTTGTACTCAAGAGCTATTTTAGCGACGGTCACTTCATCAGGGTTGATTTGGTGCGCTGATATAAAGTTTAGAGCGTGCCGGAGTGTTGTGCGCCCATAAGATATTTTATCTGGTTCTTTAAAGCCGAAATCAAAGTCTTCGACAAGTCCACGATGTTGAGGTAATGCTCTATGTGTGTTTTGTTCTTTTATTTGACGCGTAACGTCATCCTCTGGCTTCCCATGCGAGGTTACATAAACATCCTTCAGCCTAGTGTCGAATGCAATGTCTTTCGTATCGAGTTTTTCATCTAAATATGGATCGGCTTTCTTCGCTCGATTCAAATCTTCTATATTGCCAGGAAATCGTGGAGCCGGTGTCGGTTTTTCCTTCGAAATCACTCTATGAGCCCGATTTTCGATGTTGAAGGATTTCAGAGGACGTAATGCTTTTGTAGCTAAAGCACCCATCTCAGGCGGCAATAGAACAACACACTTACTTTAAAAATTATTTAAGATAAACACATAATAATTAATTCGCCTTAATTGTCATTTACGAACATTCGCGTGAAATGACAATATGTAGGGTTATATTTTATTTTACTATGACATGATATTTTGACATAAGTGACATTTGGTTTTTTTTTTTTTTTTTGACATTTGGTTTAAAAAGTTTAGAGTTGCCACTATTGCCATTAACAAAATATTATTTGTCATTAAGAGTAGGTTTCATAATCATTACAACTTAATTCACTGCCATACATTGTCAATCAGCGGTATTCAATTGGGATACACCTGTTTTTGACAATGTATGAAACTTAAAAAAACATTTCGAGGAATAGGCTCTTCGAATCGATCTCTGCAATAAGATATTAAAAATACATTATTTTACAATTAATTATTTACACTAAAATTAAGGAATGATTTTTATTTGTCCGCTAAATGCGGTCAGAATTGCGCTTTAACCCTTTCCAGGTAGAGGCTCTATATTGACCACATGGGTGAATTGCAAAAATATTGTACATAGTTAAAGCCCTATTTAATGACAATGTTTAAATGAAACAAAAAATGAATGTTTGAATGAATGTGTTTTTAGTGGTGGTAGGACCCCGTGCAGGGTCCGTCCGGATCGCTACCGCCATCTTATCCATTAACCACCCGCCAAGCAACAGTGTTCGCATTGTTGTGTTCCGGTGTGGGGATAAGACAACCGGTGAAATTACTAGCATAGAGGCATTCATCTTAGTCCTCAGGGTTGGCAACGCATTTGAGGTCTTGGGATTATAGTCTTGAGAATTCAAATGTCTATGGGTCTCAGGTTCCACTTACCATCAGGTGGCCTGAGTGCTAGTGTGCCTTCTCCTTAACATAAAAAAAAAACCGTAATATTTTTCCTTTGTGTAACGAAGATTAACCATACAATTGTATGACTAATTTTCGTTACACAAAGGAAAAATATTTCGTTTCAATTAAACTTTGACATCAATTAGGTCCTTAACTATGTACAATATTCTTGCAATTCACCCACATAGGTTTACCTAGTTACAATTTCAACCTTAGTACCTAAGTTTAGGGTTGAAATCTGATTGAATATTCGCGAAAAGTTACTTCCTGTGAAATTAATTCCCAACATGTAAATAACTTGGATATGTATTACATTCTATGTTAAACTATCTAGATTGGTACGGCCTGGAAAAGGGCTAAATAAAACATAAAACTTGTAAATGAATATTTTTTATATATCTTATGATTGCCCCGTGTGGTTGCCGGGTTAGAATAGTGCCACTCCATGTCTTCCCGTGGATGTCGTAAGAGGCGACTAAGGGAATAAGGGCTTGTAGTACTGTTAGGCGATGGGCTTGCAACCTGTCACTAATACACTGGTAAACATCTTAGCCTGATTGTGCAAAAAGTGGTTACAGAATTATTTGTTGGTATTCTGTAGCTCTGCCTACCCCACTCTGGGAATAAAGGCGTGACGTTATGTATGTAGGTACGTATGTATCTTATGATTAAGTATATTATATTATTATGTATGTCTACCGGAATCTCATGCCATGACAAATTAAAAATTAAAAACATATCAATTTTCATACGGCAATGTTGCCTTACACTTATCTATCAAATCAAACCCCGTCTATCAGGGTTTGTTATTTTAACTCAAATATAGCGTCAGTTTTTCTGAAAGTATCCTATAAACGCTTTGAACTCAAGTGAAGAATATCGTTTTCACTTATCACGCTCTAAAATGACTCACTGTGAGGACTAAACTTAAAGTGACACTTTACTCGCTAAGGACTAAAGAACTCTTTAAAATTTAAGTACCTTGGAAAACCACAAACAGCCAGATACTTACATGTTGCCATTTGATGATGTTACCCTTGTCGTCGGAGTGCGCGTTGGAGGGCAGGCTGGGGCTGGGCATACGGCCTCCAACGCCGAGGTCCTCCTCGTCCTCAGTCTTCGTTTAAGAAATGTATATTTTTTTACAAGTCTATGTGGAACAATCTACTATTTAGTCTCAAGTTTAACACTTTACTTTTTAGCTCGATTGCGAGAAAAATAAATCTTAAATTATACTTGTTTTTACATGGATACGAAAAATATTACAACCTAACAGCGCTATAAATTTTACTCTCAACCCGTCACTGTAATGCAGAAAGAGACAACAATAACTTTGTTTTTGGGGTTAGAACATGACAATTAGTCCATAGACAACATTTCCGGCACGAGGTCTGAGGCGGTAACGGCAACATTATGCATGTTAGCTGTTTGTGGTTTTCCAAGACTATTACTTATAAAGGAAATTCAAAGTACTTAAGTCCCTAATCAATAAAGTGTTTTGTCCCTAGGGATTAAATGCATCGCTTTAGTCCGCCTATACTTGGCTATTAGGAGTTATTTTAGAGCTTGAGAAGTGAAAAAGCCATAGTGATACTTAATCATGAAATGCTTCAAATAGGATTCTTATAAAAACATAATGATTTTGAAAATAGAATGAAAAAGAAGCAGTTTTTTAAAGGAGTATCGTTATTGGAACCTCATCAGCAAAATTAAGAGAACAGAAACATAACGCTAACGTAAACGATTATCGAAAACTTTCAATATGTATGGAATTGACATTAGCGCTCGACTTCTATCTATTTTACAAAACGATAACGTTCGCAGAATGCGTCTAGCCTTGTCCAATGATATGGTTACAAAAAATCGAGATGTGTACTTACCGCTGATTTCAACCCTATTAGAAAAATTATTCATTTCTAAATAAATCTACTGGTTCCTACTGATGTACGCTTTATCAGCATTCTTAAATCATCTCTGTCTGTATAAAATAGCTCTTAAAACCACCTTTGGGTTTGCACTTCTCTTTCACTCGTTCTATTATGCGCTGTTTTGCGAGTCTAACCGACTCTGCCCGAATCTGAAGGACTTCTCAAGAGCTCATTTTGCTGCATTAACGTTTACTTTACCTTTCAGTCTGGACAGCGCTTCTCTGAGCTGAATTTTGGAAGTATCTTTAGCGAGGGCCTTTTCGCTAGCGCTCGGGGTGTTGGTGGCCTTCGTCTGCTCGAAGACACGGGTCGGCGGCGGACTGGGACTGCGGCCGAGCTGGCGGCGGGGCAGGCCTGCGGAACCAAAACCGCTCTCATCACTGTATTACAAGTGGATCCCTAAACTGGTTTAAGGTAAGGTAAACCGCTTCAGTTCACTTTCAGCAAAGCTGTTGAATTAAATTAAAAGCATAGCATTGTAGGCCTAAATGAGTAGGTATAAAACATTCACTATCTTGGTCGGTATTAAGTACCTATCTAATACCTACCTACGATTTCAGCTTGTCTACGTTGCGGACGCTGCTAGCCAAAGCACATCTAAGATCACTCATAAACATCCATTACGAAGTGTTTTATCTTAGTTTAGGCAAGGATAGGTCACACAGTCGAAGGAATAGGAATTGACGGAACCTACTTGTACGGTTCGTACAACGTTTTAAATGATAGTTCTGATGTTCTGAAGATAACTTTATTTGTATTAAAACAAGTTAACTATAGCGAGTACACGCAACGGCTGATATTGGTGAACTGTCGTGCATTGACCTACATAAACGCAAGTCTATGTAAGTTGATGATGGTGCGAAATGTACGATCGTGGATCGTACATGTTCCAGGAGAGCGAAAGGAGCATTAGGGGGAAAGGGGATGATGGGGGAAATTGGTTAATGATTCTTAAATATTGTACATATCAACTTAAAGATATTAATAAAATGACTAATTTGAAATTACTACACACTAAAGTGTTTTTCAAATGTTGGCGAGGTCGCCTTATTAACCACGGTCGCAAAACGCGGAGTAGTGACTTCGACGTCACTCTCGTCGGACAGGTTAATATTCGTCGTGGTAGGAACTCGTCTGGAAGATAGTGTGTTTTTTCTCAGTGCGTGCAGCTGCATCCTTCCTGGTGCCTGCAGCTCGCGTGCTAGGCTCGCCGCCGCCGGGCGCGCTGGCGCGAGGGCGGGGGGCGCGGCGCTGGGTGTCTCTGGCTCGCGGATACTGTTAAATCGTCGCATTCGGCCAGCGCTAAACCGATACAAATTATGATGCCTGTTACTGCGCTAATTAATCCATATTGTGTGACATCGTGAGATGATGGTCTGTCACTTAGGATGACCTCCGCGCCATTCTTCTTTATCTGTTGAATTTGTCTCCCTATCTCTTTTAGTTGTTGGTGAAAGTACGTATTGTTGTCGTACTTTATTTGTTCGGCTAACTAGTCTCGTTGTTGATAGATATTGGTAAGTCTATGATGTGATTGATTGGAGGTATTTCAATTTTTAATACATCTGCTGTTACATCCATTGCACTGCTCTGCTTGCTGCGGGAGTATATAGTGAAGTCTGTCGTCTTGATGGTGCAATCCCCGCTCAAACTAATAATTCCGTTTCCAGTCAGCTGCACTGATGTAACATGACTCCTACATATAATGCGAATGGTACATTGTTTACAACATGCATACAGGTGTGAATTAACTCCGTATAATTCGGCCCAAGTGGTTTTGCAGGGTTCCGTGTTGATTGCGCACTGTTTTGTAAGGTCATTCATGACGCATAAGTTTTGGTCTGATTTCATGTGGTACACCGGCGTCTGCAACGGACACAGCTGGGTAACGTCGTCGTATTGGTCACAACGAAGTAATTCTGCTTGAGTCATGGTGAAATATGAATCTTTCTGAATGTTCATAGCTACGTATTCTGATATGGGTATTATATTTATCATGCTGTTGTTTACGCTATGGCGAGTAGGGATAAGTCGATATATCTCGTAGGGCTCTCTGGCTACCAATGGTATTCTGATTTCTATAATAAAGTATTGCCTTGTCATCCTCGCTTTAACTTTCAGCATGTGATAGAGTTTGGGTAGGTCAGTTGTTAAGTTATCGATTGGTAATGATAGATACTTTGCTAGTTGACCGGAAATGACGTTAAGTTCGTCCTTTAACTGCTCTGGACTGATAAGATGTATATTAAATGTTCCGTAGTGTAAATCAACCATCGTATCGAGTAAATAGTCTTGAATTTTTCGTAACTTTTCTAAAATTGTATTTGCAATTATTGCTGATAATGCGAAGGCATTTTGGTTAGCTGCACTTTGCATGTCAGTCCTTAGTTGATTAGTCATCCGTTCTATTTCCTTGATATGGCTGTTGATGAATTTGTGCTGTTGCTCCATGGTGTTTTCTACTCGTTGTAGAAGGTTATTCTGTGCTTCCACAATTGATGTCTGATTTTGCCATAACTCTGACAAGTGCTTCTGATTTGTTCGAATTAATTCGATATCTTTCTGATATTGGTCGGCAAACTGGTCGTCTAGTACACCAAACAGTGTGTGTGCAACGTTACCGACCCCGTTGATAAGGCCACGGCGCGCCCGTGGGTGCGCGTGGTTGATCTGCTGACCGAGCAACATGTGATTGTAAAGGTCAAGTTCTTTGTAACTGTGACGTAATTGTAACATGATTACTTCGCATAGCATGGGCTTGTCCATTACGTTGCAATTGTTTCCCAAGTTATTTAAACATTTTGTAATTACTTCAACACCTGCCCAGTAAGGGTTCATGTCGTAGTAAACTACCAGTTTCCATTCATCCCGGATAAGATGCATGTCCGAGATTTTATCAAAATAAATGCTCTGATTGCTGCTTAGTTGCGCTACGTCGTAAGCGCCTTTTGTCGGTATAATGAACATCATTGTTAGTAGCGTAATAAAAAGTGATTTGAAGCTCGGAATCATGTTTGATTTCTTTTGTGAATTCTGATGAGGGTTCCCTGGACTATGTTGATTATCTTTTTTTTCTTCTTCGGTCACAGGTAGCGGCGACAACTTCACGTTTGGCCTCTGTAATATGCCATTTTTTGTCTTTACACTGACGACTCGCACGATTCCGTCTTTTCCAGGGTGTAGTTCTACAACTCTGCCGAGCGGCCACCTTCCTGCCGGCAAGTTGGCATCGTGTATGATTACGATGTCACCTACTTTCTGATTTTGCTGCTGATTTTGCCATTTGCTATGTTCTGATAATTGGCATAAATATTCCATTTGCCATCGTTTCCAGACATCTTGAAATATTTTGTGAGTAAGGTGCCATCTTTTTATTCTGATGTAATTGATGCTTTCCAACTCGTTTCGAATTTTCTGCCATTCACTGATAAACTCATCTGGCAAATTTCTATCCCGTTGTATGTCATTCAGCCAAACTTTTTGAAACAATAGTTTCAGCTTAGTGGTGAATGGGGTTAACCAGCCTAGCGGGTCAAATATTTTTGATATTTCTGATAGCAAAGCCCTCTTGGTTAATAATTTTGATGATGGGCTAAGTTTGACTTGAAATGAAAACAAATCGTCCACAGGATTCCATCGCAGTCCAAGCGCTTTTGTTGATTCAGGATGCTTGAAGTTAAAATCTTGCTGATTAAATGTTGTTTCTACACCTTGCAGTAGATCAGGTTTATTAGACGCCCACTTTTGGAGGTTAAACCCACCTGATTTGAGTAAGTTAATTAAGGCGGACTGAATCTTCTTTGCTGATTCAATGCTGTGGCTCCCACTGAGAAGATCGTCCATGTAGAAGTCTTCTTCTAATGCTTTCTTGGCTCCTGAAGTGTAGTTATGACCGTCATCATTTGCCAGCTGCTTCAAGGTCATCATAGCGAGAAACGGTGCTGCCTTTGTACCATAAGTTACGGTTGCTAGGTTATATTCCCGAATGGGCTGATTGGTGTTGTCCCTCCAAACAATCCTTTGAAGCTTCTGATCCTCTGGGTGTACTAAAATCTGCCGAAACATTTTTTCAATGTCGGCTGTAAATGCTATCTCATATTGCCTCCATTTGAGAATAAGTGACATAAGATCTTGTTGCAAATTGGGCCCCCTGTACATAAGATCGTTAAGACTGTGACCCGTTGACGTAGGCGATGACGCATCGAACACAACTCGTAACGCTGTAGTTCTTGAGTCAGCTCGTAGTACACAATGATGAGGTAGATAATAGGCCGGTATCTGGTTACTGTCGTTGCTAACTGCCTCGTACATGTGGCCTAAATGAATGAACTCGGCTATAAACTCCTTGTATCCTTCTGATATCTTCTGATTTTTGCTGAATTTTTTCTCCAACTGAAGTAACTGTGCTACGGCCTTTTGTTTAGAGCTTCCTAATTTTTCCTGAGTGTCAGGTTTCATTGGTAGTCTCACAACATATCGACCATCTGATCTTCTATATGTGTGTTTCTTATAATGCTCCACACAGTTATAATCTGCCGTCGACATGTTCAGTGGATTATCTGCTATGTCCTCTATTTCCCAAAATCTCTGAATATCTTCGACACCATTCAGGATGACATTACAATGATATGTCTTAACGCTGCCACAAAGCAACCAACCTAGATGTGTCTGTTGAGCCATGGGTTGTGATTCGTCTTGACCTTTGATAATACCGCCCATCATGATAAGAGCATATATTTCAGCCCCAAGTAATATATCTACCGGACGGCTGACATTAAATTGCGGATCTGCTAGACTGATATTTTCAATATGTGACCAATTTGGTTTCTTGAATGTTTGATTGGGTAGACTGTTGACGAGGTTATTCATGATTACTACATTGGTGTTGAAGGTATAATCTCCATTTATTGCTGATACTGATATGTCCATTGCTCCCTTGCAGTTATTTTCTTGCGTGCCGAGACCAAAAACTACCCCTTTACAACGACGCCGAGGTAATCCGAGCCTTTGTGCTGCATTCTCGGTGATAAGGGAGATTTGGGAGCCCTGATCAATCAAGGCTCTCATGTTGTGATGGGAGCCATCTGCTGCCATCACCTTGATCTGTGCGGTGGCAAGTAGAATCTCTGCTGAGCTATTTTGAGACACGCTGACATTGTCCTTACTCTGCCTTTGTGTTGTAATCGTCAATGTTGTCGTCATTGCGTCATGTAGTAAAGTGTTATGTGGTTCCGTGCACTTACGACATGTTTTCGTAGAAATGCATTTGTCTCCTTTATGATCGTAAAGACAGTTAGTGCAAAGTCGTAAATCGTTTGTCACTTTCAATTTTGCTGCATTCGGCAGTTTGATGAACTCGTTGCAAAAGAAAATAGAATGGTTGCCTTTGCAATAAAGGCATTTATACGCCGACGACACGTGATATGATTTCGCAATGGGCTTGCCGTTATAATTATTGCTGTTGTAGGTACTGTTTTTCTGATATTTATTGAAGTTGAAGTTATTTTGTTGCTGAGGTGATTTTTTTATGCCAAATGAGGGCGCATAGAGACTGCTTGTTTTCTGCATATTGCTGTCCTGCTTTCGCCTAGATGCTTCAAGCGACGTAAACTTATTTTCCAGAAATTCGTAGAAATCTGATAATGATGGTAGATCTCGAGGAGACTTTAATGATTCAATATACTCTTTGTGCGTTTCACCGTCCAATTTTTGCGATAGAATGTGAATAAGCAAGGGGTCCCAGGTAGCGATGTCGACTCCCAGGCTCTTAACAGCATTTAAGCACTCTTTAGTACTGTCATGAATTTTCTTGATATGCGATGATGTTTGCTGTTGCATTACTGGTAAGGTCATAAGTATGTTGATATGTGAGCTAAAGACCAATTTTTTGTTATTATATCTATGATTGAGAATATCCCAGCACACTTGATAGTTTTCCGTGCTGATATTCAGATGCTGAATTAATTTTTCTGCTTCACCTTTGACCTTGCTCTTTAAAAACTGCATCTTCTGTGCATTTGATATGGAGCGGTTTGTATGGATAGCTTCGCTGAACAAATCTTTGAACGGTATCCATCTATGATAATCACCATTGAACGCTGGTATGTCCATAGTTGGAGTAGTCCTAGTTTTTTAGGCCGCTGCCCACATTTTTTCATTAAGAGCCTTCTTGATATCATTGTACTCTCTCTCATATCTCGAGAATACTCGTTCATACTCTGGGTCCTCTTCATAGAGTTCGCTATCGATGTCCCAGTGCAGACAGTCGATCGCACTCCAACGGGAATCAATGAGTTTTAACACGTCTTCATACTCCCACCTTTCTGATAATGAACCGAAGTCGATGTTAGTAATGGCTCGAGAGAAAGCCTTAAAGTTACTCTTCTGCTTACGGAGTTTTTCTTCTAACTTGCTCGAAGTACCTGTGTGTCTTGCGCTGTATCCCGCCGCCCCAGTTCCGGTAGCTTCACTGTTCTTCAAAGCGCTATGCTGGTGCGCGGTGGTGTCCGCGGCCTGATCTGCGGGGCCTGCAGGGCTTCGCGGCGCTGTATGCCGCGGGGTCGTCGCGGCAGACTCAGGCGCCAACGAACCTAACACCGGATCGGTGTCAAATTTCGGGGTGGATGGCACAGTGGATGGCTTTTCTTGTTTTTCTGTTTTCGGAAATCCTTGCAACGTTGTTATTAACTCCATCGGAGGTGCTAATGGTTTGTCATGAGAGGATGGAGCTTCTGCATGAAGTAAATATCGTTGCAAACAAGATGAAACTGTTTTATAAAACTTTTTGGTTGTTTCATAATAACCCTGCTGGAAGTACACGTAATTGTCGTTCTGATAGTCGACCAACTGCCCGTGAACACTGTTAAACTCATTCCAGTACGCTGATAATATATTAATTCTCTTGTTAATGTTAGAATATGTTTTGCGTTCGGGCCCATCTTTTTTAAAGTTGATAAATACCTTCTCAATCTCTTGCATAAGAGTATACTGATTTGAAAGTAGATCTTCCATCGCAGACTTTTTCTTGATTACTGATACAGAAGATTCACTTTTTAAGCTCTGTGACTATGTAGCCTTTGTAGGTAAATGTGCCTTCTCAATTCCGCCGGTGAGACCCGCTTGTGGGAGGCCGGGGAACCGATTCGCTACCACACTAAGGTCCTACACAAACACAAACCTTATTTTGTCTTACTCGAAGACTGCTGCTCAATCCTGATAACTGATACTGCTAGGTTACTGATAATATATCCTGATGAATGTAGCTACGCAAAGTCGCTAAAACTTCCACGTCGCGCTGATATTTCTGCTTAAACTGCTAGCTCAACACCTCGCACGTCGAATATTCGATGAAATTATCACGATAGTATCCACACGCGAGATCCGGTTCGAAGGACCATAAAGATGTACGGTTCGTACAACGTTTTAAATGATAGTTCTGATGTTCTGAAGATAACTTTATTTGTATTAAAACAAGTTAACTATAGCGAGTACACGCAACGGCTGATATTGGTGAACTGTCGTGCATTGACCTACATAAACGCAAGTCTATGTAAGGTGAGGATGGTGCGAAATGTACGATCGTGGATCGTACACTACTATAATTAACGTCTTGCCAACTTCATCTTTACCTGCGTTAAAGGAAGCCCGCGAGAACGCGAAGTTTCTTGGAATCGCAAGTTTGTCTATACAAGGGGACCGATACGAGTAATGCGGGGTGATGGATATAGACGTGTTCCATCGGTCGTCCTTAGGATTCGTTTGGTGTCCGGAACTCTTCATCGAGTTCTGAAAACAAGACAGGCTTACTTTATTATTTAAGCTGGTGCCCGCGACTGCGACCGAATAGACAGATAACAGACTACTTAAACTTTGTAGCCTCGTACTTAGTGATAATGTAGCAGCATTCTACAGGTGAAAGCGGTTTTAAAAAACGGTAGTTTTTGAGTTTATCCATTACAAACGAACAAAATTAAAATCTTTTCTCTTTATAATATTAGTTTAGACTAGCACCTTTCTTTCCGGGGTAAAATGTATCCTACGTCACTTGGAAGTAATGACGCTACTACTACACGATACAATATGATCTTTCTTTGTATAATATGAGTGAAAACTTTTCAGAATTCGATGAGCAGTAGAGAGAATATAGTGTTTTCAAAGTACGAAGATTCAGTAAAACGTATTTTTTTTGGCGCTTTTGGCAGGGTGCGCTATCGTCGATTAAAAATACTACTTATCTAAAACAGACTGGGGCTCTACTTTGAAATCCGTATTTCGAACTTCGTCTATTGCTATCTCTTTTGCTCTCGATAAGTAACTAATTTGCAAAAAATTTACGAGGCGATCTGAAGTTCGTATTATGGATTTAAAAGTAGAGCCTCTAATGTAGTTGCATCCCATGGGAATTTCGAGTATCATGCGGAAACGCTAGAGTACGATAGAACTGTCTACGTCAGGCAATCGTTTTCTAAGCTCATGGCACGCAGATTAATGCAATATCGCAATTATAATTACTGAGAACTGCAGTGCAGTGTCGCAGCGGGTACGATGGTAGCGGCTTTTTTCATTTTTCATACCTTGGAGTAGGTCCCCGACTTATTGTGTGGAGAGGTTAGGACTCGCTCCGTTCGCACCGGAGAAGGAGGATGATCAGGGCGAAAGGTCCTTACACTCTGGTCCTAATAATAGAGACTTTATTTACAAACCTACAGTAGGTATACTTAAATTTTTTGTGACTTTTGACGCTGGCAGAAAGTGACAACATATATGTGATTTAACGATGTAAATATCTCTATACCCAAATGTATTTTTTTTTAAATATATGTATATATATATACAGTTGTGTGCAAAATAATAGCAGTGAATGTACTAGGGAAAATATTTTCTTAAATAAGCCAGGTGCTCAAAAGACGGCCTCATATTTAGAAACTATTTACCTTAGTATTGCTTGCACTGGCCAATATATTCATATGTTTTTAAATTTAGAAGTTATATTTAAGAATTTCAAAAAAGTTCATTCCATATAAATAGCTGTGTCATGAGAAATGTTTACAATACATAATTTTCTCCAGCCCTGAATGGTCTATATTATTTAACGTTAGTACAATATAGGATTTTCTATTGTGTAAACGTAATTCTCGATAGAAAATTTTACGACTCCATAGTCGTAATACATACATACATAACATCACGCCTTCATTCCCAGAGTGGGGTAGGCAGAGCTTCAGAAATACCAACAACTCTAAAGACTTGCTGATATTTCTGTAACCACATTTTGCACTAACAGGCTAAGAGGTTTACTAGTGTATTAGTGACAGGTTGCAAGCCCATTGCCTAACAGTACTACAAGCCCTTATTCCCTTAGTCGCCTCTTACGACATCCACGGGAAGACATGGAGTGGCACCATTCTAACCCGGCAACCACACGGGGGTAAGAATTTCAAAAAAGTACATTCCATATAAATAGCTGTGTCATGAGAAATGTTTACAATACATAATTTTCTCCAGCCCTGAATGGTCTATATTATTTAACGTTAGTACAATATAGGATTTTCTATTGTGTAAACGTAATTCTCGATAGAAAATTTTACGACTCCATAGTCGTAATAATAGTCGTAAATCTTCCCCTTCCCATGAAGGGGAAGGCATTGTTCCAGAGAAATGAGAATTTTGATTAAAAGGTTGATACAAGAAGGAAAAACGTGTAAGGTTGTCCAAGAAATTTAAAAATTATTTGGTTTTAAATTTTTGTTTACCATTTAGTAAATGTAACTGCTATTATTTTGAAAATCATTTTGTGTTTTTTTTTTCATTTACCTCGATAATATTAGCGATTTTTTAAAGTTCATTGCTATTTAGTATTATCAGACGTAGAACAGTAAATATGAGTAACATATTCAATATAAAATAATATTTACATATTTAATGAGTAAATTTTGTCTTCACTGCTATTATTTTGCACACAACTGTATATATATATATATATATATCCTATTGAGAGGCCAACTCACTAAATTATCATTAAGTTATAATATATACTTAGCGAGTTTTTCCCACAGGTTTTTCCTCTATATAGATATAGGGGCCATTTTCGTTATTGTGTATTTTTATTGTGCATTTGTATTAAAATAAGAAATACTTTTATTATTTCTAGATGTCCTGTCTAGAATTGATAAAAGTATTTTATGTTTATAGGTTTTTTTATTAAAACTTACATAAATTAAGTATTCTTTTAAATCATCGTTAATAAAGTGACGAAAACGTCACCACCACGTCGTGTGCATATAATCAATTTACGATAAAATAAACTAAAATAAAATATAATATGTAATATTATTAAATTATTTATTTGACGACACGCTAGCCTAGTTGGTAGTGACCCTGCCTTCGAAGCTAGGGGTCCTGGGTTCAAATCCCGGTAAGGGCAGATATTTGTTTGATGAGCACGAGTATTTGTTCCTGAGTCTTGGATGTTTTCTATAATATAAGTACTTAAGCTTATCATTTTCTAGTACCTATGGTACAAGCTTTGAGCTTAGTTTCGGACTAGGTCAATTTGTGTGACTGTTGGGAGGTAACTAGTCGTTTATTGTTTGTCGCGCGGCGTTGTGGGCACGCAAAAGGGATTATCTTATGGCTATGACCAGAGGCCTATGACATAACACGACTCACGCGGGAACTCTTAGTGACGGTACTGGCGGTCTTCGATTGCGTCCTGCAACTTTGACGAGAAGTCGGTCGACAGGGCGGCGGCTCTCTGCTCTGGTTGCGCCGAGGACTGCCGATGGCCTTCTCGCCGTGGTCACTGGGCAAAACTTCAGGGTAAGCAGAGGAGGGATTAAGGGTAAAGATTGGGAACCTAATAACAGAGAAACTCATTAACATAACTCTGTGCACGAAGGTAACTTGACTTATGGTTAAGGACCAAAAAGTTGGCCACGCTAACTCACTCAATAAAATTTTCTATGAAACTTTTCCGTTGTGACACGAAAATTTGCCATAACTACATTTGTAGGGATAATTTTCATGTCACAACGGATCTTTTTTCACTTTTGTTGTTTGTACGGTTAACTACGCTTAACTATGGTCCAACTATTTGGTCCTTACCCTTTTATCAAATAACTTACCCTTTATTTGGTATTTTCTGATTGTCCGCCTTTGTAATCGTCAATCGCCAGTCATTCTCTTTTGTATTTTTGTTAAAAGCTGCCTCAAAAGAAAAATATAGCATAAATTCAAATGAAAATCACGACTATGTAAGATGCTTTTCTCGAAGGTGACAAATAACGCTTATCCTTCTATTAAAGAGAAAGAAAGCATCTTGATGACACGCTAGCCTAGTTGGGAGTGAACCTGCCTTCGAAGCTGGGTCCTTGGTTCAAATCCCGGTAAGGGCAGATATTTGTTTGATGAGCACGAGTATTTGTTCCTGAGTCTTGGATGTTTTCTATGTGTTTAGGTATATATTTATCTATAATATAAGTAAGTTTATCGTTGTCTAGTAGGTACCCATAGTACAAGCCTAGAGCTTAGTTTAAGACTAGGTCAATTTGTGTGACATTGTCCTGTGATTATTTATTTATATTTTAATAGTAATGTTAATTGTGTATCTGGAGCGTTTAAATAATACCGGGACTTATAAAAATACTAAAAAAATATTAATTACACCTATAGAAGAAAAAACAGTATCTACTGCAGTCATACACAAAATATAAATCTCGTCAGTTTAAGTAGGTCTACTATATTTAGTAGCGTGCGAAAAAGGATGCCAAAAAATAGCACACCTTTATTTATTTTTTCCTATTTCGGATAAAAATTGCTTGTTAGTAGGGACTATCATTCTGGACAAGAAAAATAGAGGTAATAAAACGGACAATTCTACATCTATTTGGGGACATAATCAGGAATTCCATTTTTCTTGTTCAGAATGATGGTCTCTAACTAACGTGCATTTTTTTTCCTAAGCTGCCTAAATATGATTAAGTAAGTATATAAATTACTTTTGGATCGCTCCTCGTAAATTCTCAGGTGATTCTCAGGCAGCTTCAGTACCTACATACTCGTATAGCCATCAGTAAGCTAATCCGAAGAAATACGATATTGCAATAAATGACTGACTAACGATGTCCTTTAGGATTTATTTACTACATTATAAATGCAAACAAAAACTGCCGATCCGACTTATTTTTTGGGTAGAACTGTTGACCTATTAAAACAATTACTAACCATATCTAAAAAGGAACAAAGGCACATGCATTGACATTTCCTTGGAGTTATTTGAGCGCATCGCACCGCGAACACCCACACACGTTCCTCGCACGAATCTCGGCTCATACAGCAGCAAAGGATCTTTTTCCAGAATGGAATGAACTCGATTTGGCTGACCGACGTTGACGGTGCGTTTTGCATTGGTGCACTTGCATTTGAAGTCGACGCTTGCGGTGTTACCGTTGCAGCATTCTCTGTTAGGTACATCTGATTAATAACAAATCGGTGAAACATCATTTATAACCAAAATAAGTATCGATTTAAAACAACACTGTTCGAAGTAGGTATCTGCGTTAGTTTACGGTGCGATGCGTACTCGTATCTGAATGTATTTTGAAATATTGTAACACAAACAGTGTTACTTTAATTCGTATTAAGTAGTGATTTTAATAACACAGCTCCCGACCTCAAATAACACTGTTTGTGAACTAAACGTATCATAGCTACCATTTATTGTAAACTGTAATGTGTAGTGTATTTTGGCTTTACAGACAGGGCAAATTATATATATATGATGTAAAATCCATTGTATAGTTACTTATTTCGGTACAAACGCTTCCAAATGAGCCGCAAACTGATGAGCCAAATATTAACGCACCCTCAGTCCATACCGAAGGTCTCGGCTTATTCCGTTTCTCCATCCTAACAGGCACCCCATATTAGGAGGATACTCGGAAACGCGTGTCCATCTATCCACTCTGAACAGGGTGGATAATTGGAATTTACTTCTGATTTTTCCTCCAACTTTTTACCCCAAGTACAGTCGACAGTTAAATAAAATTGTCAATTGAATGAAAACTCAACCTGAATTTCTAATCATTACATTTTCATTAACCAAAAAAAAATGCATTAATTCTTTAACAACTAAAACTAAATAACAACAGTACATTCGGGCGTAGCCGGGGCGGGGCAGGTAGTATTTTAAAAATTCTGCAATATATCCAGGGAAGGACGGTCACTAATTTTATTAAAGAGTACGTGATTGTGTATCCTGAACCTACGCTACGTCTCTTTTATCTTGAATTTGCAATAGTTTTTAAATTTCTTTGCCTCAATAGACGTAAAAGCGAGGAACTGTGCGTTTTATTGCATTGATTCAAAAACCTAACTAAATGTGGATGTTTGTTTTAATTTCATGTATGATTGTGTGTTAGTTTATTTCTATAAAAGACTACTCAGGCGGGGGAGAAAATCGAAAGAAAGATATTATGTGGATTCCGATTATCCACCCCGTTTCCGAGTATCCACCTTGGGATGGCTGTTTTAGGGTGGACAAAAAAAAAAAGTCAGGTCTCAATGCCTCGGTCAGAACCAAGACGATGTACTCAATTAATCAATAATCCTATTTGACTCCTAATCCCTTAAACTAACAAACTAAAACTTTAACTAAATTGAGTTTACGTCTTATGCTTTGAATATCAAGAAGTCTGTGAGTACTTGTATTCAATAATTCATTGATAACTCAGTAAACTATAATCTTACCGTTAGCAAAATATACCTGGACATTACTTTCGTTAAAATCATTCGTAACAGCTCTATTGGTCCTGTTAAAATAACGTAAATATTGAATTGCATGTATGTTTATGGTACTGGGAATGTAAGGACGCGTTCATACTAGGCTCATTGTTCCCGGCGTAGTTTCTGGGATAACAAAGCAAACACTCGTTTCGCTACACAACAATTACTGGTTCGCCGCAAACGGTACGGTCGTCACGGTTTAGTGAGCCGCAAAAAGTAAGCCTATATGAACACGGCCTAACTAGTGATAAATGCCTGTTTTGTCAGAAGTGGAATACCTTCTCTGACCCTCGAGGCTTGCGGCCTCTTCGGCGGCGACATGTCTGATCGTTTGCTCCTCTGTATCGGAGGTGGGGGTGACAGCGTCCTTTGCAACATTACAGGCTGACGATTTTTAGATTCAGCGATCGAGTAAACTCCATATTCATGAATCGGAAACTTCTCCGTGTCATTATACTTCCTTTTCCTATCACAAACTTTATTAAAGTCAGCTTCAGAATCAGAAATTATGGTGATGTGTTTGGCTTACACGACCTACTTACTTTATCCTGCCGCCAAACACGTCTCATTCTTGTATTCCGGTGTGGGGATAAGACAACCGATGAAATGTCTATCATAAAGGGCATAATTTCAGCTAAGGGCCGCACTTACTAAAAAACTTATCTTGACTGAGATGCCCAAACGCGTCAAAAATTAGCTTGACCTTCACTTTGACGTAACTAGATTTGAGGCCTAGCTCATCTCGGTCAAGATGAGCTAGGCCTCTTGGTTGTCGAAACACTTTCTTACTTAAGATTGCATTTTGAGATTAAAGATGTCATGGGCCTTAAAGCACTCACTATTAATTAGGTGTTCGTTTGCCTAATCCTTGCCATAAAAAAACAAAGGTAAAAAAAATGAATCATCCAAGATTACACGCCAGGTCTGATGTATTACAATGCTGCCTCATAGAGGCAGCATTAACTCTACTGACTCACCTATAAAGATTGCCTTGCTTGATCAACCATGCTTCCACTCGCTCCAGCCATTCCTGTCAGCAATGAAGTATATCAACCGCCTAATTTACCAACATTAACAGATACTACAATTTACCAAAAAATTCTACATCTATATGAATAATTGTATTAGCCGAGCTAAGTAGCTGAAAGACAATAGTAGGTATTTAACAGTTGGAATAAATAGTAACAACACTGTTGCCAGTTTTTATTTCTCCTAGTCACATTAAAATTTAACTGAAGGTCACACTTAAAATTCAACTGAAGATCAGACTTTAAGGCCAAATGACGTCACATTTCATAGCCATGCCACAGTTTAAGATCAAGGTATTATGCTGCAAGGCTATGGTCACATTTTAAGGTCAGGGCCACACTAAGTTTAAGATCAAGGCTATACTTGAAGAATTATTTTATCACATAAATCATTAAGGTAAATGTTACTAGGTTATATTATAATCTCAATTTTATCTTATTGTAGAATATAAACTCTTTCAAATTCGGTCAGGGATTCCTTTGATATCTACTTCGCAAACCAAAGTTATCGCTATGGCCGAAACATCCAAATATAGACTTAATAAATAAATAAAATATAGACTTAATAATCTAATTGACAGTACCTATGTGTTCAACCAATCGTACAGTACAATCAACAAGCCTTTCTGCAGAGTGACCTTGTCGGTCAGCGTGCCGGCTACAGGGTTGGCAACAAGCTCCCGACTTAATTGCGTTTTGAGCTTGAAGACGTTGTGGCCCGAAACCAAAAGTGGCTCCCGCACTGGTCGCACATTCGAAATTAGAAAAAGTTGGAGTTTCTCTAGCACTTTTGTGTGATTTAGAGAAAAAAAAACAATGTACATGAAACGCTAGCTCAAAGATAAACTAATTTTCCGTAATTAAGATTTAATTGAATTACTGGTCCTTAATGAATGACAGAAGCTAGCTGAGTAAAAGTTATTTGATTAGTCCTATAAAATATGTATGCATTTTTTTACAATTTAGCATACTACGAGTAATATAATTATTTTAGGACTGCTATGATTACATCTTTTTAATTGCATGCAACGCATCATTATTTTCATCAGTACTATTTTAGGAGTAGATAGCTTATCCTTATTAATATTATAATTGTGAAAGCGTGGATCTTTGTTACGCTTTCACGCAAAAACTACTTGACGTATCATCATGAATTTGTGCACATATTCTGGGAGGTACTAGAAGTAACATAGGATACTTTTTATTAAAAAAATATATTAAAAAAAAGTTGTCAAGATTGCAGCGGGCGAAGCCGCTGGCGGGTCGCTAGTAAGTAATATAAGCGACGCGTTATACGTACCTACTCTCCGCCCTCGCCAGCTGCCGCAGGGCATCTGCCTTGTGTTAGTTGGAAACGAGCGGCTACACGGTTGCCGATGGTGGGCGCCAACCGCGGTTGGCAACGCACGCCCGTCGATGAAGGACATTGTAGTGCCAGTCAGGCAACAAATTGACAAGGTCACCTCTGCAAAAAGCCTTGTTGACGACCGTCTAGAACATGCTTTAGTCCTTCCGACTTAACCCGAACCTGAATTACTTCTTAAAATTGCATTGTAGGTATACATTGACTGTATCCCTTCAACCGCATTTTAATCGTAGAGCAAAGAGAGTAAGAGTAAAATACCTGCTGGTGTCCGATGACAGAGCCTGGTCGGCAGATCCTCATCCAGCCGATGGCTTCGCGCGCGCTCATCCGGTAATGTTTGATCAGGTAACTGCCGATAAGCGATCCCGTGCGCCCTAGACCTGCCTGAACAAACCTACATCAATGTTTTATGAAGATTTGCCAATTATGCTTGGTGGCCACATTTTTCAGGGCCTAAACTTCGCTATCAACAGATGACAAAGAAAATACTGTTGGTAATAACCACTGCACTAACATCTATGCATAAACCTCAACGAAATGTGGTGCCTAGAATTTGAAGTAAGTACCTAAGTTAAAGAGAGGTTCTTTTTAAATTGATGGCTATTAATAGTAATAATAAACTTACTGGCAATACATTTTTATATTTACCTAAAAGGCAAAACCTAGAAAAGTATATTAAAGGGCCAGCTAGACCGTCGCCAACGAGAGTCTTGTGGCGCGCCACGCCATGGCGTGACCTTGGTTGGTGACTCGTCGCTAAGGCTGTCGTCTTTTCTGGCTAGACGGTCGCCAACAAGCCTCCGACGGCATGAATTTTGGTTGGTGGAACTGGTAGGTCGGCTGCGGTCGGAAACAGTCGCGGACACAATGTTCGCCGGTAGGTCCCACCGCGGCTGGCTAGCGACTAACCCCCTTACTTATGAACGTGGAATAAGCTTGGAATAGTTTATGCCATGCTTTGTCCTTATCTGTAATTGTGACATTTGCATCTGACAGAAAGTGACAAAGCATGGCATAAACTATTCCAAGCTTATTTCACGTTCATAAGTAAGGGGGTAAGAGTGTTAGAACGTAAAAATAATGTTTGTTCGAAACAACTGTCAGAACAGTCGGTCTCGACCAAAGTCACGCTGTCGGAGGGGCTTGTTGGCAACCGCCTAGCTGGCCTTTAAGGATGACTGCGGAATTGTGCTCGGAAGCGTATAGTGGTAGAGCCCTGTGTCTGGTAGGCTGATGATGATAATGATGATTAAGTAAATAAAAGCACCATGATCAAGACTCTGATTCAGTATCATCCATCAGGCTAGAACTACTTGGAAAAAGCTATTCATAAATATTGTTGTTCCACCGTTGTCACCACATCCAACCTTTCTTTGCCTAGCTACCGATAAAGAAGATAAGATTCGTAACCTTGCAGTGCACCGCAAGCGCGCTATTCGAATCTTCGCTAATCTGGAGAAACTTGAACAGGATGTGTCGCGGCGGACACGAGCCGTCCGCGAAAAACAAGTCGTAATGCATTATGCCGGCATCGGTAAATCTAGTGCAGAAATAGGTATTAAGGTTAGGTGTTCTTTCTTTTCATAAGGTGCCATCGCTTTCTGGTTTTCGGAAGAGAGGACCTTGTGTCTGCTCTCAGCCTGACCCGAAATCCGGATCACCACCATGATATGGCAAATGACCCAGTGCCTGCAGTGCCTCGAGGTGAGATAGATTGCCTGCATCGAGTAATAAAAAAAAACTGTTACTTCTTTGGGGTGTTAGCTTTAAGCGTAATGGAGAATATGGGAATAGCATAGGTACTCATTAAATCAACGCTTAAGTTTAGTGTCCAGGGGCCCATTTCATAAAAGCTTAGGTAATACTTGTAACACAAGTGGAAGTTTCTGTTAGAAAGAGATTTGACGACACGCTAGCCTAGTTGGGAGTGACCCTGCCTCCGAAGCCAGCGGTCCTGGGTTCAAATCCCGGTAAGGGCAGATATTTGTGTGATGAGCGCGAATATTGGTTCCTGAGTCTTGGTTGTTTTCTATGTATTTAAGTATTTATTTCTCTATATAAGTATGTTTATCGTTGTCTAATACCCATAGTACAAGCCTAGAGCTTAGTTTGGGACTAGGTCAATTTGTGTGAGATTGTCCCATGATATTTATTTATTTATTTTATTTATTTATTTGAGAGAGAGAAAGAGACCCCTGGAGCTTTGTAACGAGTTGTGGTTCGTCCATTCGCTTATTTTTATATGTATGTAAATATTTACTTACGAAATAGTTAGGGTGTATTTAACAGCCAGTCAGTATAATAATCATTCCCTCCCGTTCGAAATATAATAACTATGGAAGGGTAACCCCAAACAAAAACATCTGTCGAATCCGCTCCAAAATATGCACTTTTTGAAATGAAAAGGTCTTGTGTATCGAGTGTTTTCAATAATCAACTAGATATTAATTGAGTTTAGGTTTGAAGTCATTCATGTCAGATATTGATAGGTATGTTTGAGTAGACAGTAATTTCAGTAAGGTTTTATACTGTTTGAAAGATCTGCAATTGGTTACAATGTCTCTGACACAAGAATTTTATTTGACATTGTTTTTTTTCATAAGGTTTACCTAAAGCAGGGACCGGAAAACCCCTTCATTTGATTAACCCTATCGATAGGGTAAGCCTATCATTTGGCTACCCAATCGATGTGGTTACCCTATGATTGTGTTACCTTAACGTTAGGGGAACCCCTTTGAACTAGTTAACCACTTCCATAGAGCTTACCAATTTCATTAGGGTTTCGGTAGTTTAATATTGAAGCGCTTAGCATTAACTGGGTTTTACCCCATTGATCGCCTCTCTCTTTTTTGCGCATTTGGGCGATTTCTGTCTAGCCTGACGTTACTTGCCTACTTTATTTAAGTTCGTGTCGGGACGGGATTGAGATGATAATGTTGTTTAATAATTCTTAGTTCATGTTTCCGCCGGAATAATAAAGACGTTTGGCTGCGTGACGGATGGCTGCTTGTGCAAGTACCTACTGCAAAAAGTGCAATCTATTTTATTATTATAAGTGTACGCGAGAGCTGGTTGACTTTTAAATAATAAATTTTGTTTGATTTGAAAGTATTTTTAACATGTAAACGTACCAGGACGATTCTCAAGAAGAACTAAAAAAATATATCAAGCAAGCTTTAAAACGTAAATACCTATTTGATGTCTTGTTAATTTGAACGTTAGGTAAATAATTACATTTTTGATCATTTCCGTCCGTCCGCAGCCTAGCTCAGAGACTCTTAGTACTGGAAAGCTGTAATTTGGCATGAATATACATATTAGTCACGTCAGCAAAGTGGTGAAATAAAATCTTAAAAGAATTATTTTTTTGGTGTACTTACCTCCCCTACACGTAACGTGGGGATGATTTTTTATTTTTCGTCTACCCTATAGTGTGGCATGTTGTTGGGTAGGTCTTTCAAAAATATTGTGGGTTTGTGAAAGCAGTTTTTCGATTAAGGGATCTGTTTATGAAATTTTAAGCTTTAATGCGCTAATTTTTGTTAGAGTCAAGTGTCACCCCCCCCCCCGCCCCTACAGCCAAAACTACAAATAATAAAAATCTGAAAAAAAACGTGAATGAAAGCGCATATAACGAATTTTTAAGGAAAACTATCACCACTAAGTAGACATGATTGGTTCTTGAGATACAGGCGACTAAAGTGTTTATACCTACGAAAATTAGCTAAGACGGCACCAAATAACTTTAAATAGTAAAATAGTTCATACTTGTTGTTTTTAGAGATAGTTTTTGGTGTTTGTAGTATTTATAAGCGGCGTCGGAACCCTACCTGAGCATGGTCCGACATGCTCTTGCCCGGTTTTTTTAAAACATTGGTTTAATAATGGACTGCTGAATGGATGCACTTTAAAAAGTTGTACTTAAGTAAATAATGATTTACACTGTATAAATATATAAGTAAATAAGTACCTACCTAAATAATTTTGATCTCAACAATAGTTTCATTAAATAATTAACCTTCTACATTACAATATAATTTTGATCACAGCTAGTTTCATTTAATAATAATTAACCTTATATATAACAATAGGTAAACTGTAAAAATATGAAAAATAAATAAATCATTTTGATCATCAACAGTCTCATTAAACAATTGACCTTATATTGAACAATTAGTACATAATTACACTAAAAATATGTACTTAACTATAAACCAGTCTCATTAAATAATCGACCTTATATATGGAACAATTTGTGAATAATGGCTTGCTTACACTTTAAAAACGTAAGTAAATTATTTAGATCGCAGTGATGGTTTAATTAACCCTATACTCGTATAATATAACAATAGGTAAATAGTGATTTACAGCGTACAAAATGTATGTAAATCATTTTGATTTCCTCAACAGTCTCGAAAAGAACAAAGGCTAAATAATGGTTAACATTTGACTCTAACAAAAATTAGCGCTTTAAAGCTGAATATTTCATAAACGGATCACTTAATCGGAAAACTGTTTTTACAAACCCGCAATATTTTTGAAAGACCTATCCAACGACACTCCACACTATGGGGTAGACGAGAAAAAAAAATCATCCCCACGTTACGTGTAGGAGAGGTACACTAAAAAAAATGTTTTTCAAGATTTTATTTTACCACTTTGTTGGCGTGACTAATATGTATATTCATGCCAAATTACAGCTTTCTAGTATAAAGAGTATCTGAGCTAGGCTGCGGACGGACGGACGGACGGACGAACATGGCGAAACTATAAGGGTTCCTAGTTTGACTACGGAACCCTAAAAAGCTACTTCTCATTTTACAAATATTTAATATTTATTAATATTAACCGTGTTTATAGCACGACACAATTAATAATGCGCTCATGGAAGCGCTTACACCGTTGATAGTCTATTATTGCATTATCCGCGCGCCATATTAATTGCGCCCACCTATAACATCGTAATTTGCCTGCGCAAAGCAAGCTTTCCATTTGGTTTTCTTTGAAAATTCGTCGGCGAAACTTTTTAACTGACAATTTTATTTAAAAAATATCTAATATTTCAGATGGAACTAAGAACTTAGCTAACTACGTAGGTAGTATACAATTTATTTAATCGACCCTGATCACTCATTTCTGAAAGTAAACAAACACTTTACGCCAAAATCCACCAAAGTCAGTTGAACCTACAGCCTTAAAAAAAAACAAGTTCAAAGCAAATCCCAAACAAAACAATGTACATTTTGTGGGAACGATAATTAGGTTTACTATTGTTTGACGTAGCGAACAGTGCGACTCTATGACAAAGCCTCGGCCGCCTTCGGCACATTTCGGCTGGCTCACCTCGCCGTCTCGCATGCGCTACTCACCTGCCGCCGCTACCCATTCAATTGTTAGGTAGTGCAATAATAAGTCGAAACACTTGCGCATAGAGATTAAAAAAGCTTGAAACCGTTCGATTAAGTTTAAAAAGGGTAACAGATGATAGGGTATTGGGAATGGGTTAGCGCTTAGTCGAATTAATTGTATCGCTTGGTTGCCCTTTCATTGGACTATGTCAACGATAGGCTTAGCTCATCCTTGGGGTTTGTAAAAACAAGTCTATCAAATACCCTATCGAAAACCCCTTTAATGCTAAGCGGTTCCGGTCCCTGACCTAAAGTTGTAAGTTGTTGTTTGTTTACCTTTAGCATCAAATTAGTCTTTAGCATCCAGAGTGCACAGATATATCAACACAAATTTTTATTGTTAAGTATAGGCATAAAGATACATATCAATATAAGTTAAGCGGGCTCAGGTACCTAATAGATGTGTAATAAAACACTCGACGCCTAATATTCATTAAAATATTATTAATATTATCACTAGTAAACTTCTTGTCCTGAAAGTGCAAAATGTGGTAACAGAATTATCATTAGTAAGTCTTTTTAAAGCTGTTGGTATTTCTGTAGCTCTGGCTACCCCACTCTGGGAATGAAGGCGTGATGTTATGTATGTATCACTACATAGTATAAAACAAAGTCGCTCCCCGCTGTCCGTCTGTCCCTATGTATGTTTAGATCTGTAAAAGTGCGCTACGGATTTTGATGCGTTTTTTTTTTAATAGATAGTGATTCAAGAGGGAGTTTTATATCATCGATTATGGTTTATACTGTATAATACTTTAACCCGGAGCGAAGCGCCATATAACGCTTACTTGTGGCGACAAGGGAACGCCCACTTCACCTTTCCGCTAGTTTGCTATTCCGTGATCAATGTGATCATCACCACCGACCTTCGGGCAGACCGCGTTAAGTGGCAGCTCTAGGCGCAAAAATGCAATGCCAATGAAAAATAATAATTGTGTCAAATCGTCTACCAAAAGACACTGTCAGAAAAAAATGTTCCACCCCATTAATCTGTAAACAATCCATTTATTTGACTTACACGCTTGCTTCGTACATCCTCTTATTCAGCCTCACGACTATGTTGACATTGTTTTCTATGAAATATTCCAGATACATTTCGGGTGGGTGGTAGAATACGACGCAGTAGTCCACAGGCCCGATGAAAGCTAGAAACTTCCCTAAAACAAAATTTAATTACCTTAGAACTAATAAAACAAAGTTCACTCGCGATCCTAGAGGCATCGAAAAACCGCTCGACATGTGTCGGATTCTTTATGAGTCCTTTATTGGAGACAGCAAGATTTTCCATTAAAGTATTATTTGAATTTACGGAAATTTGGCGGCAAAAATATAAGTACCTACGTTATGTATGTTCGTCGTTGTATTCCGCGGTAGCGGTTTTCAGTATTTTCATCCCATAAGTAACATAAGGTTGCCCTAGCGCCCAGGTTATTCCAAGGGCTCTAAAGCAATCAATCAGATGATAGGTCATCGTGCAGGGCCTCGTTATTAACATCTTAATCTTACCTCATCTGCTGATCTAACCCAACCCTCCCTCTAATAAGCAGTATTCCAGGGTGAGTCAGTTGGTGAAATGTTAGCACAGGGGTAATCCACCTCTACGTTTGCATCGAATTTAAAATGTGGACTATGACTATGACTATCCGACTATGGTGACCTATTAATGTCTCCAAGACCTAAAAAAGTTCTATTAACAATACTTACTTCCTAATACCTAATTACCAGAGGGCGGAATTATCATGGCAAAAATTAAAATATCATAGGGATAGAACATTTTGCTAATGTATCGATAGGAATTATAATTCTATTTCGTAAAAGATCTTGTACCTACTACGTGAACAAGAACTACTTGTCGATAGTCGATAAAATACTACGTTCTATCCCTATGAAATTTAAATTTTTGCCATGAGAAATTCCACCCTTTGCTTATTACCTCCTCTCATCTTCACATAAAGATTCGTGTAGGTAGGGTATAATTTATTTTATATATAAAATAAACAAGGGTTACCTGGCACAATCCAATTGAGATCACCTCCTGTAATTTTGTCTAGTCTCTCGTAGTCTTCGTAGTTAAAGTCTTTGAAATCGAAAAACCTCAAATCGCTGGCTTTCTTGATAGCTTGAAGACAATCCAATATTGATATCGTATAAATTGATTCACCTTGGGTCGCGTCTTGGAATGACCTGTGAAATACCTATCTCATAATACGCAGTGCCAGTGATCTGCCGAAGACCAGGCGGTGTTGCGTGATATCCCTTAAAAGCGGCATCTTAGTATACCTACCTACAGTTAGGTGCAAAACCGAGTCCATATTAGTCTGGCAAACGAAAGCTAAGCGAATGAAAAATAAATCATTTATACAGCAGTTTTGTAGTTAACTTCAAGGACAACTATTCTGTATTAAGCATTTGAAATTAGCTTTGATTGTCATCGACTTATTTACATTGTACTATGGTGCTATAGTCTGGCAAACGAAAGCTGTCCCAGAGAAACAGCGGCAATTTCAAAAAACCTGCAGCTGTTTACTCTGACTGTACACTGAATAAACGGAGTTGATACTATTTAATTTCCTGATGTTTTCACATCAGTGTTGGAGTATCAACTCCGTTTATTCAGTTTACAGTCAGTGTAAAAAACCGCACTTTTCTTGAAATTGCCGCTGTTTCTCTGGGACAGCTTTCGTTTGCCAGACTATAGCACCATAGTACAATGTAAATAAGTCGATGAAAATCAAAGCTAATTTAAAATGCTTAATACAGAATAGTTGTCCTTGAAGTTAACTACAAAACTGCTGTAGAAATGATTTATTTTTCATTTATAGTTTTTCAGTAATTTTGAACCAAAAACTGTAAAAAAACAATTTATGTTTTTATAGTAGTAATTTAGTTTTCTTTAAGGCAACCCCAAATAAGAAAACTAATTAGAGAATTCCATTCTCATTAAAATGAGATATCAACTGCTTGATTTTAATCCGCTACCATAGTGAGCGTTGCTAACAACCAGTTTATATGGCTAATTTGTCTCGGTGTAAAAGTGAACCGTGCACCGAACTAATGTCGCCAATAACTGCTACCAAAAATATACATACGTCTGATTTCACTAATTTCCTGCTCATATTAAAAAAGGCTTGATTTCTTTAATATTAGGGTCTCTATTTGGGGTTGCCATAGAGAGAATTAAAATATTATACAAATGACAAATAAAAATGTTAAACTTAACAGTTTGTTTGTTAAAATTACTTTAAAACTGTAAATCACAAGTAAATCATTTGGTAGGCGGATTTGTAGCAAATTTCAAGGAGGATTCCAACGCAACCAGGAATCTGAGAGAACAAGAATCCGACGAAACAAGAATCCGGCGAATCGGGAACTATTCAAGAAAAGGTAAACGTACTCTGGATAAAGGTCTATAGATCGCTGCAAGGAAAACCTGATGAAATAAAGGCCTGTACATAATGCAAATATGGGACGGCATGATGGAGTCTTGACCTATACCATGATCTAAACCCACAATTCTTGACACAGTAGGCAGTTTGCATAATCAGGCTATCTACTATCTATCTACAAGCGAAAACAAACCGGTAATGCGCTCCACGACTCAAAAGAGGCTTCATGGCGTCCTTGGGCGATAAACTTAAGTACAACACTCCATAACACCCCAAAAGGAATGCCGCATTCGCCTTTTTCGTCGGATCTATCGACGTGTAGTGAACTATAGTTAGCTTATTCAAGTACATCTTCAGCTTGTCACTCAACATTTTACAGTATTTATAAACACAACCGAGGTTCAAGGGTCCAAAGTCTGCGTAATAATTTTCGTAAACTAACTCATTATCTATAGTAAAATAATGCGTATCTTGAGTGCTTATGAGTTCTTTATCTGGTCTCACAGTTGCAAAGTATAATACGTTTTTAACATACTCAGTCATAGTAACAATAGCATTATCTCGCGCCATAGCAGCCAAACCATAGCAAAAATACAAGAATATAAATTCACATCTACATGACGAAACTAAAACACAATGATTTCAGCGCACAATATAATTCTAAATAGGTAATTACATTTACAAAAATAAGGTGTCTTTAAATCAAAATGACACAACTCAAAACACTCTTTTGTTTTAAATTTTCCGCCGCTTGACATTACTATATCGCCAGTAGGTATAGATAGCTCGGCAAAAATGAGTTTGGGAATTTCAGTTGCGTTCCGTCGGAGTGAAATTGGCAACTTAATAAAATAATCCCCGTGAGAATATTGTGGTTACATCCTTGGTTACATCTGATCATTAAATAAAGGAAGGCGTGTCCGCTACGCCAAAAAACTAACAAAACATGTTACCAAAATATGTTACAAAACATGTTTAGGTACAACTGCACGTCCATTGCGCCTTTGGAGTGAACAACACAGACTAGAAGGGTATGTCGAAAGTGAACAATGTATTGTTTGTTAGTCATAACATTTAACTTTTCTTTTGAAAGCTGTCAATCCCAGTACAATTTGTCGAATCTTTCAAGTCAAAACATAACCCGCAGACGAACGCGGGGAATGTTTTCCATCCGTGACGGAAACCATGTTTCGGTGTTTTTAAGTTTCGGCCGCGCCCCTTTTCTGTTCATGTTACACATGTTAAAAAACATCGAAAATACGGCGCAGCGGACGCGGCGGCTTAAGAACCAAAGGCATAGGATAGGCATTTTTTTCGTCGTGTATGTCATTGTATGTTGACTATCATTAGCAAGCTGCCGTTGCGACTTCTTAATTATTTTATTTGATTTTAACAACGATTTACGTCGAGTGGTGGTAATATAAATGTGAACAACAATGACCAAGAATATGGCCTGTGATGTATTGGAGTGCAAATCTTATTCCTACAGAAAGAAAAATGACATCGAAAGAATTGGTCTACACCTGTAACACGGCATATCTTTACACATACCCACAGATAAATTCCTTTTAGATTCCGTCTATTAAGGTGTCACTTGGTAGCCGACTCAACGCAGCAGCAGCAGACGACGTGTCGTCGCGTCATGTCGCCACGACACGATACGACGTTGCGTCCTGTCGCTGCAGTCTTGATTTCGAACCCTCAACATTTCATCCTAAAGAAAGGGACAAAAAACATAAGCAACGTTAGTCAGGGTCACTTTTCTTCACTTAAAGGTATTTTTCGCCGTGAAATCGTGTCACTGTCCATGGGGCTTTAAATGTAGGTATCGATTCTACTCCTCAAATGCTACATCTTTTGTTCTACGACTTAGAAAATAACTTTATTTACAGTAAGTTATACGTGATCAAACTTTAAAACTTGTAAAATCAGTGAATTGATTTATTTTGTATGAAAAATAAAAAATAAATATTTCCTCAGTTTTTTAAGTCGTAGAACAAAAGGAGTTCCATTTGAGGAGTAGAATCGATCCCTACATTTAAAGCCCCATGGTCAGAGACACCTTGTATAAGCTTCTTGGTTCGATTCAAAGGTCACCACAGCTTGTGGTAGCATAGAATAAGTAATAGTACAAGGTGGTAGGTGCGAGTTGTGGGAAGATCTGTAACGGCGCTGCGATTGACTGTTTCGAAAGAAGCGCATTTTGTAAAAAACCCTTAATGACTTACTTTAGTCCCTTGTTGAAGAATCTTCTATTGAAGGTAAAGAAAACTGACAGCAAGACCTGGGGGGCAATTTTTGAAGCTCACCGAAGAAAAAATACTAACTTTAAAATCAAATTGTGCAGCTATTTCATTTACCCGCTCGTAAATTAAATAGCCCGCTTTTTGGATTTGATATGATAAAGGCGTAATGTTATCAATGATAAAGGCGTAATGAAATGATATCGTCCGTGAGCTTCAAAAACCGCCCCGCTGAGAGAGATATGACCCTTGAGTTTTGACAGTTTCGAGGTAAAAGTAGAATGGTTCAATTAATGAATTCATTTTGCAAGTTGCCTGTTGAAATTACATTTAAATATATGTCTTGTGTATATTTTTGTAATCACTTTTTAATGTTCTTCATTTTATAACTTCACTATCATCACTTCATCACTACATAGTATAAAACAAAGTCGCTTTTTCTGTCCCTATATCCCTATGTATGCTTAAATCTTTAAAAATACGCAACGGATTTTGATGCGGTTTTTTTTAATAGATAGAGTGATTGAATAGGAAGGTTTGTGTATATAATACTTTAATCCGGAGCGAAGCGAGGGCGGGTCGCTAGTATTGAATAAAATTGAAAAAAACCTTTTCAAGCCTCACCTATAATCCGCCATTAAAAATCCGTGTATTAGGCATTCGGATGAAACGAGGTAATAAAGAATAACATATAATATATATATATATTATAATATAACTTCAAAATATGTAGACATCGATTTTATTGTTTTGTCGTCCCTGGTGTAAATTTACGTAGTCTGTGATCTATACAATATCTGCACACATAAACGTTTTTTTTTTATATATGCAACAGTGTGCGACAGCGTACGACCATGATATTTTAGCTTAGCTGTAGCTATAGAACTGTCGTTTTTTGGCACACTGAATAAGACTGTGCATATCAGCTATGTAAAATGTTTTGTTTATAAACATAGAAACATGTTTTCCGTCACGGAAGTAAAAACATGACCGCCTGGTCATGTTTTTACTTTTGAGAGTTTTGAGTTCGATTGAAGAAGTGTCAAATAGGGCATTAATTAATAATTGTAGGAACTCATTTTGATACATTTGAATATAAATAAATATCCTACAATCCTACAAAAAATGACAAATTGTACTGGGATTACAGCTGTCAAAAGAAAAGTGAAATGGTATGACGAACAATACATTGTTCACTCAAGTCGCAATGGACGTGCAGTTGACCTAAACATATTTTGTAACATGTTTTGCTAACATATTATGTTAGTTTTTTGGCGCAGTGGACATGCCTTAGGCCCCCCACAGACCTACAAAATGTTTTCGCCTTTCGCAATCGTATTTTTGTACAACATGATTGAAACAGGTTCTGCCCCTACACGTGTCAATTGATTGAGTCAATGAAAGATATCTGATAAACAAGGATTTGGCTGCTGTAGAGTCTGCCCAGCGAATCGTGTCACAAAAAAGCCCGGCAAATTCAAAAAATCTGCAACTAATGCTGATTTTTGAATTGCCGCCCTTTTTTTGTGACACGATTCACTGGGCAGACTCTAATTGCGCTGATAACTTAATTAAATAAGAAAGAATAAAACTGTAAATTGAGCAATCACTACTACAGACAACACAATCACACGTGATGGCACAAACAAAATTCAACTCTGTCAAACTTTTATAAAATGATTGCGTAAACTTCAATCATAGCCATAGACAATCAAAAAGTTTGGGCAATCAGTGTGATTGCACAAATATATTGATCATCTGTGGGGTGCCTTAATACCCGTATTATACACACGAAAAATAATTACTTAAGTTAAAGTAATGACTTAAGAAATGATTTTAATATGACTTTTGACATTACTATTACTCAAGTAATTACTTTTCTTGTCTGTATTTATAGAGTGTAAGTGGCCAAGCAATACGAGATTTTGCTAAAATATTTAACAAAAAAACGACAATAAACAGTATTAAAGGGCCCCTATATGAAAAATCCGTCTTTGCGATCAATCTGAAACGATATCGTGAAGATCCCTATTTCGACGGAAGTTTGGATGCCATATTGCCACACAATAATTATGTATACAATCCATCGTTCGATTTTAGAATAACATCGCAACGACGGATCGTTACGATAATTGTCCCGTGTATGGCGGCCTTAAAGGTCATCTATTCGTCATAGCGTGTATAAATTGTAGGAAATGGAACGTAAATGTCAATAGTTGACGTTTGACGTTTATCAACGCCAGAGGGCGTCTTTTGAAGTCTTTCTTTTCCGGTACGTAAGGTAAAGTGTCAAAACGTTTTGCTGTTAAATTTTCTTTATCGTTTAATATTACCGTGATCTTCTAATTTCAAGTGACTGTGAATATAATTACAAAATGTCTACACGCCATTCAATCCTTAACGTTTCATATTTCAGGTCCATTACAGATTTAAAACCATGGCTGATGTTGAAGTGTAAGTATTATTTGTTTTTGTATTAACTTACAAGTTTCTTAATATTTGCGGTCCTTAAGGCTCATGTAATGGTTGTACCCATAATGATCTTTTCTTTTTACGGTGTAAATAGGGGTTTGTATGTAATAAACATGACATCAACATAACCTCGGAATTTTAGGTTAAAATATGTTCTGTTCAAAGTGCCTCTAAGTTATGGTTCTCAATGTTACCTTGCCAACTGTTTATTTTATTTGTTTCTTTTTACCTTTTTCTTAAGTCTAAGACCACCTGACGTATGATTTTGTTGCTATTTTGTTTCATTACATTGATTCACACATATCTAAATGCATAGATCAGTTATTATTAGACATGCGACTTTGAATATAAACTCAATACTTGGATTTTACATGCGGGAGATACATCTATTAGGAAGAAAAAAAAGAAATGTTGATTGCTTGAAAGATTCAGTGTAAAATGTTTTTCTATAACATACGGAAACTATGTGTTTGAAAGTTTCATGTAATTTGCTAATACAACACCAAATATATTAAGAATAATATTTGGTAATATATGTAACTGTCATTGTGATAGTAAGGATAAATCTTACTTAGTTGACAAATGTCAGATGGATTATTTCTTATTGTTTTTACTTAGCAAAGTTTGACCTGCCAAATGATTAATGTATATATTCAGGGAGCATACTTTTGGTGCTGCTGATGTGATACTGTTGCAATTCCAGATAAATGACACTTGTAAACTTACATTTTATTATGACAATTTAGTTGTTCACTAACAATGTTTTTAATCAATGTTCTGAACTGACCATTGGTTGTTACATTTTGTCTGCCATCAAAGCTCTAATTGGCCATTTAATTGTTGCTGAATTTGTCAACTATTTGTGACCAGACAAGGAAACTCCTGACAATATGCCTTTATAGATTCCATCCGATTATATGAAAATCTAGGTCTGTTTGTTTCAGGTTTTTTTTTTATATATATATATTTTCTTGGAAAGGAAAATGTACAGACCTACATTTTTATATTATCTGCAACATGAAAAACTTTATCGCACTTTGTATGGAATTTTTTTACTTCAGAGTCCTCTTTCAATGTACATTTTTTTTTTAAAAAGCCCACTTAACATACCATAGGAGTCTAATACATGAAAATGCAAGGGCCGAATCCTTTTGGATTTGCCTTTGCCTACTTATTCTGAAAGAGCCAAGGTCCCACATCATTCCTGGATCTTGGAATTTGGTTTAATTATAGATATTTGTTTCCAGTGAGGTCCCCAACAACCCCGTGTTGAGCGGTGGTGCTATGGATGTGAACACGGCGCTCCAGGAAGTGCTTAAGACTGCTCTGATCCATGGTGGTCTGGTCCATGGCCTCCATGAGGCAGCAAAGGCTCTTGACAAGTAAGTTACCCAATGGTGACCATGCATAAGTGGGTTAACATTATTTAAAAGGACACTGAAATTTTGCTTTTATCCTCACTTTTGACATATCCTCAAGTGCAAAAGGGTGTAGTCATAGAGCATGGATTTGAATAGCCTTAAAAAAGAAATAGACTGCTGCCTCACTAAGTTCTGTTCTAGAAGAAGACCAATTTTGCTGTCTTTATTCTTGTTTTATATTGTTTACAAAATTCTTTATCTGCACACATATAAGTCCTCTATAATGCATTCAGAACCAGTTGGCAATGACCAGCGTTAAAACATTCAATTTTGTTATCTGCAGTGGGGTGGTTGTTGTGGTCAGGTAGCTGGCAGCTGTAACATAATTATGTTCTTATAATGATATCTAATAGGTATGATAAAGTTAAAGCTGGGTACGAATCTGAGCGGCTCAGCTTGAGGTATGCCGCTCCGCACGGCGAGCTGCTCGCGAGCCAAGTTGTTGCACATAAACATGCGCGGGTGAGGGAGCGTGCTGGCCGCGAGCCGACATTTCAAAATGGCGTCTGACACGATGACAGCCGCGGCTGCGTTTATCACAATTCATTGATTTTTTTGTTACAAAAAGAAAAAGAAATCGCCTCGGGGTGGAACGGCTCAGCATCTTTATCAAATTTGTACGTGCCTCGCCCACAGACATGTTAGAACTTGTAGTTCTGCCCGCGGCACGCTCGGATACACGTCCAAATTACACGAAGCACGCACACCGAGGCGCCTTTGAACACGGTCAAAAGACCGACTCTCGACGGCTAGCCGCGCGCCGCTAGCCCGCTGCCGCTAGCCCGCTGCTCGCGCACAGCGCACAGTGCATCATTTAACCGAAACTACCGCTCGAAATTCAAATAGACGACAAATCGAATGGAATCATTGTAAATATGTTTTAAAATGTATTTAATTTTAATATAATATAATTAGAAACGTTTTAGTTTTTTTTACATAGAAATTACCAAGATTTTGAAATAAAAATACAATATAACATAGAAATTTGTATTTTATTTAATACATGTAAGTTAAAATAAATAATAACAAGTAATTATAAAATATAAAATAAAATACAAAAAAACAACAGCAATACAGTAAACTTATAAGGATTCATACAAGAAATAATTATTAATAAACAATACTTAATATAAAAGCATAAAATACAAACAATTATTTAAACTACTATAAAAAATAAAAAGAGCACACAATTTACATTTTACTCATTGTCACTGTCAGAATCCGAAAATTCCACGTCTTCGAGATGAAAACCTTCAAACGCGGGATCACTTGGTTCAGGGCTTTTTAAATAATTCAAAACTTCCTGTCACAACTTTTCCCGCGTTTTTGTACTTTTTCGAAGAGATGAAATTTTAGGATCTGATGTCAAAAGAAGCAAATTCAGTAAATCGGTATTTGTATTAATCCGCGAGGACTTGCGCGTGTGATGCTCGCGTATCTTCCTGATTTCTTTGTGGCGCGCTTCTAATGCTTCTTCTGACATTTGCCCTATCGGAAGTATACACGTAGATATTATGTCAACACCGTGAACCAGTATCTTATGTACTGTCACTGGCATGTAATACCATGAATACAGTTCCAGGTACAATGATTTGGTTTGGCTCACCAAATGACCAAATTTCTCAATATCGACATGATAGCCACATCCTATGACATTGAGAATAACTGCCATTTTTTTTATCAAATTCACGTTAATACCTGTTATTTCAGCAGATATTTCCGCGTTTCTGAAAAACCGCCTAGCAGTATTACCGTCATTCGTTGAACCAAACCCAGGTTTCGGTTTGTCAACAATAAGTCCAAGTTTTTCTTTAAATGATGCTTGGATTTGTTTTTTTCTTTCGTCTACTATCTTTTTATTATCGCCACCTCTCACTTGCCATGACATGATTGGTAGGCGATACGAAATATGTAGTAGACATTCAAAAGAACGAATCCATGCATGCAGTGGTGAAATGCCAAATCTATATGATTCGACATTTGCAATTTTCTCCAGAGACTTGTTCATCTCTGAAGGTTTTGCACCACATACGAAACACTTGGACGTACTGTTGGCTTCTGACACAATATTACAAATACTCCCATCGACCATTGTAAAATGTAAATCATGGCTTATACTTAATTCTAAATCAAAAATACACACTTTAGATGGAACTAAATCAGAAATTAACCGTTCTAATCTTTCCGACTCTTCTTTTACTATATTAGCGTTTTCTTTTACAAAGGCAAACTTTATGGGTCTACAAAATCGCGTGGATCCCGGGCGTGGATTTTACCAAATAACAGTTCCATCTAAAGTGTGCTTTAGCTGAAGGGGAACTAAACCAACAGACAATAAATATTCATCGGTATTCGACGAATCTGTAAATCTTTGCTTATACAAACTATGCCCCGAGCTACCGTCAAAACCCCACTTGTAAATCATAGTCAATTCTTTGTAAGAAGAGACTACTCGCAATACCTCTTCTTGACATTCCACAATCCTAGCAACTGTATGATCCAACAAAGCCTGCAGTTGTACTTCGGCATGAGTTTCAGTGACCTCTATAAACTCATGTGATGGATAACACAGTTGCTTAGCTTGCTTCAAATTATGAAGGGTGGGGAATGTATCTTTATTTAAACTATTTACGGTAGCTCGAAGCAATACAGAGATAAAGCCTGTTCGGAAGTTAATATTTTCGACTGCAATCCATCACCTGCAGTATTGGCAGCGACAGCTTGCGCTGGTGTTAAAGGGATTTTTTTCACCTCGGAGGCTGCAGCAGAATATCCCTCCGCTCGTAACGCAATCGAATGTGCCAATGAAAGTTCCGAAATGGAATGGCTCTCCACCAAGCACTGCACCTTTTTTCTCTTCGTTGACACAGCACACTCATCAAAAACTTTGGGTTTTCTACCACGAGAACTCGGTCCAGGTGTAGGTTCATCTATCGAGATATCTCTCAAAGTAGGTGGCAACTGAAATGTTTCACTCAACCACATGATATTATATTTTAAAAATGTTTCCATATTTTGCCCGGCTTTGCTCCATTTTTTGGATGCGACCATGCAAAATACTTTTATTTTCTCTTCAACAAGTAGCTTGTCCTGATCGGAAGAGTTGTCCAAGTCGTAAGATTTAAGAATAGCTTCTCGAACACCACTCATTTTGCACCCTTTAGGGCTTTCGCGCCACGCATAAAAACAATCGGCGTTAGTGATGCTGCGACGTCCATCTGAAAAAAAAATCTCCATGTATGTTCCGAACCGAAAATTGACACTTAAGATACATAATTAGAATCTGTAAGGTTAGACCTATCACCCAAAAAAGTTTTATTGAGTTTGCAACTACAGATTTTTTTTTCTACTCTTTTAATTACAACAAACATGAAAAAAACGACAAACTTTAAAGTCGTATTATGTGTAAACTAAAGTAGATTACTTCAAAGAAAAAAAATGTTTAAATAGTACATACCTTGAGTAGAAAGTTCCATAGTTTCCACAAACACAAATTAACAATATACCGAATTATATATGTTTTAACTGCAAGGGCAAAAATGCAAATGAATACCCTGTTAACTAATTGCGACATTTTATATTTTTGACCTAGGTGATTAAGTACACATTAATTATATTTCAAAAAAATACCCACGTGTTAATGACCCCTAATTAGTCCTAAATATGTTTCCATTAACCCCTAATTGATTTGTTTACCTTGCCTTTTTTGAATTTCGAGCGGTAGTTTCGGTTAAATGATGCACTGTGCAGCGCGTGAGCGAATACGAATTTGAGCAAAATAGGTCAGCGGTGCGTGCCTCAACCCGAGGCTACTCCAATTCGTACCCAACTTAAGAGTTTTAAATTTGAAACATCTTTTAAAATCAACTTTTTGTATGTGTCAGACTGCTTCATTTCATGAACATTGATTTTTGCATTTAGGTATTAGGAATACCATTGTACCTATTACACTGAAATGGTAAAGGGGCCCTGGCAATAGAGACCTCCCTAATATTCATGCAGTGTTAGCCTGTTCTAGTCTGATGCTGTGTGGAAATATCCACCTTGACTCATGTCATAGTTGATTCACTTTATTGCCAACATTAACGCACATACATAGTACCACATTACTTGAGTATACAAGATTGTGGCCTCCCAATTGTGCTACAATTATTCCTGAAGTCTTATTTGTGAACTGCTAATAATTAATACTTTGTTGGTTGTTAAATGAGAATAAATATCAGGGTCAATACCCAATTACTTATATCACAAATTTATCAAATCCTGTTAAGCTTGAGCAAATAAAAAGTAGTTGATTCGTGAGCACAACACCATAAGGTGGGTACGAATTAGAGCAGCCTCGGGTTGAGGCACGCACGGCTCGCCTATTTTGCTCAAATTTGTACGCGCTCACGCGCTGTGCGCGAGCGGCGGGCGGGCGGCGCACGGCGAGTCTTCGAGAGTCGGTCTTTTGACCGTGCTCAAAGGCGCCTCAGTGTGCGTGCCTCGCGTAATTTGGAAGTGTATCGGAGCGTGCCGCGGGTAGAACGACAAGCTCTAACTTGTCCGTGGGCTATGGGCGAGGCGCCTACAAATTTGATAAAATTGCTGAGCCGTACCACCACCGAGGCGATTTCTTCTACTTTTTGTGAATAATTCAGTTAATCATGATAAACAGCCGCGGCTGTCATCGTGTCCGACGCCATTTTGAAATGTCGGCTCGCGGCGAGTACGCTGCCTCACCCGCGCATGTTTATGTGCAACAATTTGGCTCGCGAGCAGCTCGCCGCGCGGGGCGAGCATGCCTCAGGCTGAGCCGCTCGGATTCGTACCCAGCTATAGATTTATAAACCTTATTTGATTATTTAGTTATTTATATAACTATTCCCATTCAAAACTAACTTCAACATTCTGAACTTTTTTCTTAAATCTGGATTCGTTGTTTCCTGTTTACAACCTGCAAGTTATCCATATCATCATTGATAGAACCTACTTAGTGTTGATTTTCTCAGACAACATTTTGTGGCAGATTAATTTTTAACTATTCTATATCAATTTAAAATGTGTCAATTGGAATGAGCAAAGATGTAAGCAACATCAAACTAACCAATTTACCACTGTTATACCATTGCTCTATGATCAGATGACATTTAATTATTTATACACTTGATCATTACTTACATATCAGATTTAAGGTTATTTAGCATAAAATTATGTTTAGGTATATAAAAAAAATAGTTAAACAGTATTAATGAAATAAATAAATAAAATACCTTTTGTTTACATCTTTGCCCATTTCCTTTGACACGGACCTTACGTAAATGTTTATCTATCAGGAGGCAAGCTGTCCTATGCGTGCTGGCCGAGAACTGTGACGAGGCTGCTTACAAAAAGCTTGTGCAGGCTCTGTGCAATGAGCACCAGATCCCGCTAGTCAAGGTAAGCCATTCTGGTTAAGACTTCAATTTGGCACACTTCAATACCAAGCACCCTGAATTCCATACAAAATGGTCCCAACAATTTCTATCCAAGAGTAAATTTACCTGATATCTGAAACTACATAAATATTTAAAAAAAAAAAACAAAGATGTGCTCCGCACGAGCCGCCCGCGCCCCTCGCGCGCGCGGCACTTTGGAGCGCAGAGCACCTCGAGCGCCCCTATGGTGCCCCGCGCTATGCGGTGGCAACTTTCCTAGCGCTCGGACAAATTTAATTCATCGAATTTATTGCTGAACTTAATTTCCCAGTTTCCCTGAATAGCAGATTCATAAAATGGCAGATGTACGCTTAAGTAATATAATAATAGACATCCGTTCAAATTTTTCGACAGTTTATTTTGTATAAGTAAAGTACAGTTTAGCTGAAAAAGAAATGTATTCAATTGCTTTCTTACTTCTAAAGCTATAATATAATTAGACCCCGGATTCTTGTTGCAATGACGTCACGATATGGTAGTTTGGGGAGTAAATGGAACGGTGTTAATTAATAAAAGATAAATAAGGTTTTCAACCTAATAAATTTAAATAACTAGGCATTGAAGACAAAATTTATCTAGTCAATTGATCAAAATTATCTTTTGGTATATAACTTCAAACCATACATTTGTACGTTAAACTGGCTTTGGACGGACAAAAAGTGGGCGACCGAAAAAAAAGCCAGTTTAATGTACGTACAAATGTATGGATTGCAGTAATCGAAAGATAACGTTGATCAATTGAATAGGTAATTTTTATCGTGAATACCTACTTAGTTATTACAATTAATTCGGTTAAATCCGGCAGTTTCTCGTATTAAATAACCGTTCCATCCAGTAAATGGAACTGTGGAACATAATTAAACGTACCTTACAACATAATTAAGTTTGGACCTAAGATATAAAATATCGTGAATGCCTGATTATAAAAAATAAATAAATAATAAATGATTAAATATTTAATTCCGTAGAACACCAATAGACTAGGTTACATTATTCATTAACACCTTTCCATTTACTCCCCAAACTACCCTATTGTGACGTCATTGCGACAAAAATCCGGGGTCTAAATATAATATAATACGTATGTAGGTTTAGGTTATGTTAGTTTTGTACAGTCACGGGCTTTAATTGATCAGCCACTTGCCACTGTTTATATTTTAGCTGTGCAATGCAAATCGGGTTTAGTCTGTTTTACTCGTATATCGAGATAAGGAAATTCACACGTCTTTGTATAATAGAACAAAATGACATGCAATATTAACGGTTGGCTAACCTGAGACCCAGATCTACCAACCAGACAAGGTGACATCACCCAAAGGCAACCAATTGCATGTCTGTCTAGTTGCTATGGATGTACATAAACAACAGCTACCATTGGTGATACAACACCGAATCAGGGCCTCTATTCAACTGCGTTATAAGTTATAACGCAGTTGAATAGAGGCCCTGATATAACTTATAACGATATCGTGTTTGACGTGTTTTAGAATCGTTTATGTCACAGTCACCATTATTGTAAATGACAAGAGTTATGAAAACGTTGACAATACGGAAACAGGTCAAATACGATATCGTTATAACGCAGTTGAATAGAGGCCCAGCTATTCTACTGAACACAGTCGTTATTAGTCGTTTAATAGGGTTGCTATGACCACATTTAAACAACAGTCACTATTGGTCCAAACTGAACTCATTTTTTTATTGGTCGTTACCAAAGGATTGCTATGGTAACGTTTCAAAAACCCGATTGCATTACACGGCTAAAATATGAGCAGTGGCAAGTGGCTGATCAATTAAAGTCCATGACTGTACCAGGCCCGGAGAGTCAAAGCACCTAGAAATAGGAGCTCCGGTCGACAATGCGCACCTGCGGTAGAACAAGGGCACAATGTACAATGTGACTAAAGGGGAAATTATGTCCTTGTCCGGTAGAACAAAGGCACAATGTACAATGTTACTAATGGGGAAATTGTGCCCTTGTTCTACCGAAGGTGCGAATGTCTAATTTCAAATCAATAAGTGAATTCCAATCTATGTATTTTGTAGGTAACTGTACATCTGCCGTTCTAAGAATCTGCCTTTAACAAAATTTGCCGTTTAAGTAATCTGTTATTTCAAGAATCTGCCATTCAGGGAAAAACGCTTAATTTTTATATCCTCCATAAATTTGATATGTGCAGCCATATTTCATTTTATAATTGTAATTTTATAGGTGGACAACAACAAGAAGCTGGGTGAGTGGGCCGGTCTGTGCAAGATCGACAAGGATGGCAAGGCCAGGAAGATCGTTGGCTGCTCTTGCGTCGTTATCAAGGTAACGCTCTTTCTATCGACCTTTTTAATGCTGATAACAGACATACAGTATTACCATTTCACAACCTACTTTTATCAATTGAGTCTAAAAGGGGGCAAAAACTGTATAAAAATGAGAGCACAATAGCTATTTGGTAATTCCACGATAATGTAACGAGTTTTGATGTTAATATTTTTCTAGATACCAATTTAAACACATGCCTATATGTGAATTGATTGAATTCTTCCATTTTGTAATATAACTAAAAAAACAAGCAGTATGCTAGAAATTGGTGACTTACGAAACTCTGTCATGGAATCGCCCTATTTAGATAGTCCCTAAAGAATAAGAAGCAGCAAAAAAGTGAGGCCACTAAGTATAAGTCTTATTTGCGCTATGCACGAACGCTATGGACGTCTGTTGGTCTGTAGTGCCGATATTTAGCGCTACAGTATGCGAGAGATCTATGGTGTCGTGCTTATTTATGCATTGACTACTTTCCATTCCCTCGAACATTAGAATTTATCAAAGTAATGTTGATACTGAAAGGTCCTACAGAGTAATGTCCTATTTTGTTCCATGGAACTAAGATGCCATATTGAGCCTTACCATCATCATACTAATATTATAAACGCGAAAGTAAGTATGGATGTTTGTTACTCTTTCACGCAAAAACTACTGGACGGATTTAGGTGAAATTTGGAATGAAAACAGCTTATACCTCCATGGAACAAGTGGGACATAGTATACATTAAATTTTGTCAGTCACCACAGAATTCTACAAACAATTACAAGAAATAAAAAAGTAAGTTGACAGTTTGTGACAAGGTTCTCTGTAGGGGCTTAACAGGTTCCCTGTCCGTTGAGGCACATGTGCCTCCTGCGTGGTTTTACTCATACGTCCATGAGGCACATTAGATTTTATTATTACTATGGGGACGTGTCGAAAAAACGCTGCACATTGCTTCGGGACAGGGAACCTGGGCCTCTATTCAGGTGCGTTAAAACGATATCGTGTTTGACACGTATAAGAATCGTTTATGTCACAGTCGCCATTTGTAAATGACATAAGAGTTATCAAAACGTTGACAATACGGAAACAGGTCAAAAACGATATCGTTATAACGCAGTTGAATAGAGGCCCAGGGCTGGAATTCTACAAGGTAATAACGATATCGTTTTTGATCTGTTTCCGTATTGTCAACGTTTTGATAACTATTATGTCATTTACAATAATGGCGACTGTGACAAACTATTCTTAAACGTGTCAAACACGATATCGTTTTAACGCACCTGAATAGAGGCCCTGTTAACTGTAACGTGTGAAGTACGTCCACACACTGAAGTCAAGGACCTTGCAAAGTATATTAGCGTCTTCCCTAACTTTAACAGAGTGCCTTGACCGCGTAAGTGCGCTCTCACAGTATGCCAGCTTCCTTTCTGGCAAATGCAGGGATTGTGTTCAATAAATGTAAATAACATGACATGTTATTATGTGGAATTCAAATAAAAATTTACTTAACGTGTTCTTTTTCCAGGACTTCGGTGAGGAAACTCCGGCGCTGGACGTTCTCAAAGACTACCTCAAGTCTTCGAGCTAATCTCTAGGTCTAAGTTACACAAAATAAAATCCAAAAAAACCGATCATACATTTTATTATTACAATAAATTAGTATTAAGGAAATATTTTTTTTTGACCTGGACTGATCTCGTGTTTAAACTGGATTCTTCCTATATTTATTTCATCTCGCAGGTAGGCGAGACGGTCGAAAGGTGAAAGCACGATCGTAAACCTTAAATACCTGTACTAACCTAGGCATTTAAGCCTGTAAAATTGTTTTAATAGAAACAAATTAATTAAGTTGCTTATACGCAAATTTTGGCGAACTGGTCGCAAATCTCCTTGTGTTGCGGCCACTGTTGCACCTGACATTCCCTGCAAACAAACGTTAAATAATTAGTCTTGCTTGTAAGTGTGTTCATATCCTATGAATGCGCCGCTCGCGAGCTACGCGGATGCATTTCAATTTTGCGCCCTAGGTACGGGCCGTGCGTGCACAGCAAGAGCGGAGCATCTACTAACGTACCTCCTCTTAACTTCTCCGTATAAAAAGCAAAACAGAACCGCGCGCGAGCTTTGTGCAAACCTTGCGTGAGTTGCGCTAAAGAGGCGTACCAAACAATTGCAGAAACTGCACGCGTGCAACGTGCGCGTGCTCAGCTCGCGAGCGAGGTACGAAAGGCGTATTCGAAGTAGTCGGGGGGGGGGGGGGGGAAGTATCAACATGCATACTAAAAATAGTAAGGTAGGTACTCCCGGAGTTTCAATATTGGAAAAAAAATGCGCGTTAGTAGGGACCGTCATTCTGAAAAGGAAAAATATAATTCCTGACATGTCCCCAAAAAGATTTATGGAATTGTCCGTTTTGTTACCAAGAAATGTATTGGATTTAGGTAGCAAAACTGACAATTTCATACGTCTTTTTCACTACTTACGTGCAATTTTTTTCCGAAAGCGGATGAAAAAATTAAAGGTTTGCTATTTTTTTAAATGTCCCCACTTAAAGAAAAAAAAAACGGTAAAATACTATACATTATTGGCATCATAATACCAGTAATTGACACAAGTGATTGTAGCCTCGTAACTTAAATAAGTTTCATGATTTCAATATTTGGTAGGGTGCCAACATTAGGGCAGATTTACCTATTGTGATTTTAATTATAATATAAATAACTTGGTGCACAGTTGTGATTAAGATAAGTGGAGCCGTGGAACCAAAATTTTGCACCATAATTAATTAAGCGTAGTTAACCATAGAAACCACGAAAACGAAAAAAGTTCCGCTGTGCGACGAAAAGTAGGTATTACTATATTATAGAAAATTTAATTGCGTGAGTTAGCATGCCCAAGTTTTTGGACCTTACCCATAAATGAATGGAACGGTTTTTAGGCTTGACGTCATATTTAATTTAATACACAATTAGGCCGGCATTTTTCTAAAACATTGCAATTGCAATGAAGCGGAAAAAACAACTAGAAATGAGCGAAAGCCCCTGCCAACGCCAAATGCTGTTACAACAAAGTTCCTTTCCCAGGAGATATCCGCTCATTCCTCAAATAGGTGTTAAGCACGTACCTGCCACAGTACCACTCAGACTTGCACCTGGAACACTTCTTGGCAGCCTGCTCTCCGCACTTGGCGCACTTGGCCCCTCCCCCGTCCATGGCGAGCTGCGCGTCGCTCGTGTACGACTCCAGCAGCCTGCGGGCCATCTCGCGCGACTCGTTCGAGCCGTCCATGTGGAAGTGCTGCAACTGCTGCTTGGCCAGCGACTTCGTGCGCTTGTGGACTTGGCGCATGTAAGTGTCCTTTATCTGATCAAAATTATTTTATAGATTCCGGCTGTACCTATACACGCGAGGAATCTCGAGGTCCTGTTCCGGCGACAGGGTTCAGATGATTCGCAGTACACTCAGCGTGTAAAGTCGAAGGCATTAATATTTATACATCCATCGCATCATAGATATGTAACTTGAACCTTATTGTTAGTGGCATAGAGGCGACCCCGACTACAACTGTGGCCCCTTTCACGAAGCTACAAGTTTCAAATTACAAGCGGAACTCTTTCTAGCAAAAGGAGTTAGAAAGAGACTTCCGCTTGTAATTTGAAACTTGTAGCTTCGTGAAAGGGGCCTCTGGCATTACAGATTGGATTCATACATACATTAAATCACGCCTGTTTCCCAGAGGGGTAGGCAGAGCCCGCTTCTTACCAAACTTTGAATTACAGCTTTAACCAAAGAAACCTTGAAGTATATCACGTATAAAGTAAATAAATGCGATATTTAAATATTCTTTTATTGCCTCAATTCATTGTACGCATTGCAATATCCATAGTATTTATACTTCTTGGGCATTTCTCCGCAGGTAGAATAGACATCATCTTGATTTACTGACTGCGTTGTCTGTATTGTTTTATACTCATCTTCGTATAATCTATGTATGTAAAGACACATGTATGTATAACATGTGAGTAAACTGTGCAGTGTGCGTTTTTTTTTATAACTATGTATGTATTTATTTATTAGTGCAATTTATAGGCTTTCATATTAACATAATATAATATTCGTAAGATGATATGATATGATGATACGTATATGTATAGTTACGTAGTATACGTAGACCCTATTTTGCATCGCAACTGCAATCTCTGCTTTGCCCAAAGGTTAACTGATATAGAATGCCTTATGGCATTAAGCCCATCACAAACTGAGCTATAACATAAATTAATATACCCACCGGAATTATATTATAGCAAATGACCACACATTAGTCAGATATAGAAATTTAGATTATCCCATTCATTATACTGGCGAGGGAAAGAGACAAATATATGTTTTAGCAAGGCATCTTAAGATACTTTTCAATAATATAATATTATAATGTGGCCGGTGGTGCCGCTTTAATGTGTTTTTCAATCGTTCGCGTGCAGTGCGGAGTTTAGGTGGTATGGTGCGGGCTTCCAATATAATCCTGCCAAAGTGTGTGTTCCTATCAAGGTTGTGCATGATGCCATTCAACATATGTAAGGGTTAGGTATAAAACCTAAAAAGCATCAGGCCAGACAGTTAAAAAACTGATTAGTGGCGGACATTCACAGGTTTATTTTCACTATGTAGTTTAAGAGCTGGCATTCAGTAAATGTAAGTCCCTATCTTGAATGGTTCAGTGAATGCATCCCATCATAGGGCAGTTCGGCTTTTGAAGTCCTGTGCAACTGAATAGAGAATAATAGAAAACGGGCTTTGAACCTCGCTCAGTTTTGCTTAAAACCATAAAACCTCGTCACGTCAGTTAAGTCGAAGTTTAGCCAAGTTCAAGAAGCCTCCAGTTTGAAGCTGTCAGCTACTCAATTTATAGCGGAACCGGGTCGATGTTATTAACAGCACGTCAACGTCGGTTGTCCCATACCAATGTTGTGGTTCTTTACCTGTGGCACGACTTCGATGAGCGTGCAGCCGGGGCCCTTGGCGCCGTTGGTGCGGTTGTGCAGCCCCGAGTAGTCTCCCACGGACAGCCGGCACAGGAACTGCTTCAGCTCTCCCAGCGGTGGCACCTGGTCCAGCATCACCTCCGTCATGCGCGCTTGCAGCTGGAATCAAGGCGGACGGTCAAGCGACAGAGGACACCTGAGTTGACATCTGTTTTGTGTACCCCTAAAACAAATGAGGCAGAGGCAATACGATGTCCTCAACTCTCACGCTTTATCTAGGTAGAGTGGAAAGGCAGACTTGTTGACACTTACTGGTAAACGCTGAACCAGGAAGTGGGGAGTAATTGCTTTCTGGAGACAACTGAATATGGATTTGGGCATACTCAAAAGGGTTCACCACAACAACTCAGTCAACAAGTACGTGGTCATAAAGGTGCGTCTTCATAGATGCGTCATTGCATGCTAATATTTCGTAAGAGTAAATATTTCATGTTTCAGATTTATACCTACCTGTAGCGACGCTTTGTGTTAAAAAAGTGTCTGAAATCTGAAGAAACTTTCCCTGTCTTTAACAGGCAGTCTTTCATCCAGCGTAAAAAAAAAGTGGTGCGGCTGTTCACTGAGCATCCCATAAATAAAATTGACCTTATGAACGCCACAGCCGACAGAAACATTGCATCCTTTACGCCAGTGAACCTACCATAACTATACCGACCGGGGCGGAACTAGGGTTTAAATTAGGGGTTATCGACTGGCAGCTAGCTGTGCGTGCTCGACACGAAACTGCGCCGTTACGTCTTGCCGACTGAGGCGTATGAGAGGTTTTGAAGGTCCTTGCTTGGCTTTGGTTTCCTCACCCGGCAGAAGGTGGTGCGGCGGGTCTCGTCGATGGAGTAGTGGTGCGCCAGGCGCGGCTCCAGCAGCAGCTGCCGCAGGCACAGCCACAGCTGCGCCTCGCTGCGGTGCAGCTGCGCGCGCTCCGCCTCCGAAGGCTTCGACCAGCGCCCGACTGCGCAACACCTAACGCTACATATCCCACGTCGTTACCTTCCTACCGATGTTCTAAAACAAACTTAACCCATCCTTTTAAATACTGAAACGATTCCAGAAAGGGAGGGGTAGATTTTTCGTTTTACTACCAATTTGTAGTAACAATAATCACTCATCATAACTTTTTCCTCATACTTTTTTTTATTCATATTTTTTTATTACTACCAACGGAACTCATAATAGACAGTTATCATTTTTTATTAATTAATACTGTCATTATCATTACTAATAACATGTTTGAACGCAGTTCTACCTTCTTATGTTATGATGTAAATTAGAAGAGAGAAATATTTTCTGACTTCCGATAATAGAATAGGATTTAAAAAGTTATGTGTATAAATGCGCACCCTCCCAGAAAAAACACAAAATCATTTACATACATACATAACACCACGCCTTCATTCCCAGAGTGGGGTAGGCAGAGCTACAGAATACCAATAACTCAAATCATTGACGTCTATAAATGACTTGCGTATGCAAAAAAAAACTAGAATCATGTTAAAAATTACATCCCAAGCAAGAACCAAGAATAATTTAATTTATCCCCGTGTCTTCTTGGTTGCAATTACAGCTGAACGTCTCCAGGTCCCCGGCCTCGCTGGTCCTCTTCCAGGGCTCCAGCTGGAGCAGGTGGCTGAGCAGCGCCGGCACGTCGCTCGTCTTGTACAGGCAGGTGGCGATGGCGGCGCCCGCGCCGGCCGCCTCCATGTGCTCCGTTATGTACCTGCCAGGAAGAAAAATCTGACAACCATTTGCGTAACTGGTTTTAGCAGCGCAATAAGCTCTTCCGTCTAAGTGGATTATGCAACATAGTAATAAAGAAACAGAAAAATATTAAATAACTCATTGATCTAGTGCCTAAATGGTCCAATGGGCTTTAGAAGCCAGCGCTGGTCGTCTTAAAGGTCGAGACCTGAATCAGAAATTAAAAGAAAAAACTGGCCAACGCAACTTTGATGAAATGCGAAACTGATGAACAGCGTATAACTCCTTCTTCTCAGGGCTTAAAACTAAATGCAAATGTTGTAGGTGACAACTTAACGCAGAAAATCTAATTCTGGGAAACTATGAACCTGGAAACATGTTCCTCTGGCCTGGTAAACAATCTAGGACAATTTATTGTCATTCTATGTTCTTACCTTACAATAGAGATGCATCGCATGCTGTTGTCGAACTGCAGGGTCCGCTTCTGCCGTTCCAGTTCCTCGAGGGCCGTCTCACACTCCAGGTCCTTCGTGGTTACCGGCTTCAGGTAACCTTTACTACAGAAGTATAATAGAGGTCCGTTGAGATTTTTAGCTAATATCTAGAAATCAATATTTAATATGCCTTTTGCTGTTATGTTGCGACTGCGTCGAGCGTTCAGTGGCGCCCTCATTACTGTTACTATGTTTTCTAATAAAGTATTTTGAATTAAGTAAATTGTTTTGAAATCGAAGAGTGGTTTTTTGTTTTATAAATAAATACACAACAACAAACAGGCCCCTACCCTGTATAACATATACAGGGTGTCCCTAAAACCAACGCCAAAACTGAGAGGGCTGATAGAAGAGCTTATAGGCCATAAGATTAAGCAAATTTGACCCTTATGAAAGTTTCATAGTTTTCGAGATATTGGCGCTTTTATAAAACTCGTGATTTTTGATACCTTGAACCAGTTTTTCGGGGACTATGACTGCAAATTTAAATATTTTGGAAATCTGTTTATTGCAGGGTGTTGCCAATAAAATGTGTTATCGAATGTTTCAAGTTTTTTTTGTAATCATAATGATGTGGCAGTTATAAAAAAATAAGTGCAATTTTTAGATTCTTGAATTTTTTTACTGAAGTTTTGATTTAATTTTATTTAAAAAAATGTAGTAAACTAACCTGGCAAATAACGTTTAAAAAATACAAATTTATTGAAGTTTTTGTCTAGGAAGACTAATGTATTTAGCATTTTCTGAGGTAATGCTATTTTAGTACACAAGGAGCGGATTTGCAATTTTAGTACAAAAGTAATGCTGATTTCCATTTATCTCCAAAGTAATTAAAAACATCTAAAACTGAATCTTTTTTATTTAATCTAAATTAAATGTTCGAATTGCCCGCCATTTACTTGAAGACAAGCTCGGCATCTCCTTAAAAATGCTCGAGTGATGCGACGCGCACTTCTAGTTGCGTTTTCTTGAGCCTCTGTGTGAATGCGTTGTCTAAGCTCCGCAATACTGTTAATCGGTTTGTCATCTCATAAACCTTTTCTTTGATATAACCCCAGTAATAGAAATCCAGAGGATTTAGGTCCGGAAACCGAGGAGTTCCATCTCCGTGGGTAAGTTTGGTTTAAATATTCTCTCACTTGTCGCGCATAATGTGATGTGGTGCTGTGCACATCCTCGAGAAGATTTGGCAACTCATTTTCTAAGAAATGCAGATAATTTTGACCATTTAACTTTTCTGGTAATTCAAATGGGCCAATTATTTTGCCATCTAATATTCCAGTCCACAGGTTCACTTTAAATTGGTACTGCGACCGATCTTCTCTCATTAAATGAGGGTTTTCTAATGAATAACCCGTCTCTTTTGAAAGTGCTTTCATCCGACCATAAAACCCTGTTTATGAAATTTGGATCCTCTGTGTTTCTGCAGCATTGTCTGGCAAAACTGTACTCGCTGTGGGTAATCACGGGGAACAACGCTTGAACACGTATGTGGTATGGATGATGTCCATAACGAAGTAAAATTCTATTTGCAACAGATTTTGACACCCCTATACTACGTTCAATGTTACGTGTGGAAATAGACGGGTCGTTTTGAATCGCGTGCAAAACTTCATAATCCGCACTAGGTCTTCCTGATCCACCATGATTGCCAGGCAAAATGCCTTGTGAGTAAGCGAGGTGAACATTTCTATATTTGGATATCTTTCACGATACAATCTAGCGGCAGCATTAGAGTTACCCCGGCCTTCCCCATAAATCAAATGCATGTTTGCATATTCTTGAGGGGCATAATTTTCTGGCATATTTTTGGAATAAACAACAAATACAATACGCAAATACACTTGTTCTTAATAGACAAGTCCAAGTCCATATTAAATCAAAATAAAATTCACTAGGCAAAACACGAGTCTAAGATGCACAAAGCAAAAATGAGTCCAGGATACACGAAGCAAAGTCCATTAAGTAGTTAGACAAAATCCAAATCACTAGGCAAAACACGAGCCCAAAATACACGAAGCTAAGTCCATTACTTACACAAAATCCAAATCACTAGGCAAAACAAGAGTCCAAGATAGCAAAGCAAAATCACAAGAAACCAAACCAAACGATGCACATCAAACCAATTAACGAAGTGTACTTACTGAAATTACTAAAATAATCACCACCACCAGAAGACCAGCTTGAGTTCGAATTTCGAATTGTGTTCCAATTTCAAATCATTCTTCAAATAATCGTTTTTTTTTTTCAAAATTCGATCTAGTTCCAAACCATGGAATGATTGCAATATGAGCTCTTTTTGAAATAAAATATCATTATCTCGTATACTATTGCTTAAATAAGTAAATGTTTTACCACTTCGATATTATTTAAAAAACTACAATAAATTTGTATTTTTGTAACGTTATTTGCCAGGTTGGTTTAGTATTTTTTTTTTAAATAAAATTTAATCAAAACTTCAGTAAAAAAAAACCAAGAATCTAAAAATTGCACTTATTTTTTTTATAACTGCCACATCATTATGATTACAAAAAAAAACTTGAAACATATTCGATAGCACATTTTATTTGCAACATCCTGCAATAAACAGATTTCAATTTTTTTTAAATTTGCAGTCATAGGTACTTAGTCCCCGAAATACTGGTTCAAGGTATCAAAAATCACGAGTTTTATAAAAATGCCAATATCTCGAAATCTATCAAATTTTTATAAGGATCAAATTTGCTTAATCTTATAGCCTATAAGTTCTTCTATCAGCCCTATCAGTTTTGGCGTTGGTTTTAGGGACACCCTGTATGTTAAACCTTTAAGTTCGTGTAGTCTGCTTAAGCCTTGTTTAAATTTAGTCATTTACTCTATGAATTCCGTGCTCGGTTCTGCCAAGTTGTATCGAAAAGATCACTATTTAGCGACCGGACCCCTGTTGTATGTCTTTATTTTATAAATTATATTATAATAGAGGACGCCCGCGACTTAGTACGCGTATAATTAGTTTCCCGCTTTCCCTATGGAAATACTACTCCCCCTATCACTTCTTAGTGCACCCCTTAGAAATTAGGATCCGTGGAATATTTCCTTCAATTTTCAAGTCCCTATCAGCGGTTTGTATTGTATCCTAAACCTAATAAATATTGAAATCCTAATGCATACAATCAGTATTGGACGTACCTAATCTGTGCGATTAGTATTATTTTATTAGTAATTGCGACATAGATTCATAATTATGAACATTGTGAGACCTCATAGGTGTTACTTTTGTAAGTGGGTATGAAGGATTTCTGTCAGTGTTAAAGAAGAAATTAATTAAGGCACTCCGAGAGACCGACTGCATGTAATAGCTGTTCTAAGGTTTCGACTAGACCTCGGGGTGCCTTGTGAGTGTTTACTATAGGGTAATACTTGACTAGCGCCAGCAGAGCCGTGAGCTGGTCGATGGCGTAGCCGAGCAGGTCGAGGATGACGTCGCTGATGCACTGCGCGCCATCCTCATGGAACAACACCGTCTCCAGGAGTCCCACGCAAGCTGCTTCGTGGTACAACTGGTGAAAAAACTAAGGTTACTGGGGACCGTGAATGAGACGCGTCTCTTTGACATTTAACCGTTACGTTACGGAAACGTCTTTTTGATGCGTCTCGAGAGAAGCATTTCACTCAAGATCAGATTGGTAATGTCGTCCAATAGTAACCTATACGACGCCTGTCAAGTTGGAGTACTTAGGACTACTTATGTCCAGCCGTGCATGTCTTCGGTGACATGGATTATTATAAGGCGCAATCCAGCCAGAAAAAAGCCTGTAAACGCTCACTAACCCAAGATGCCATTTAGTTACGGGCCATCAATATTGAATAAAGACGGGAAAAAAATGCTCAGATTAATAGTTAGATCTTTCAACGGATCTAGGGAATTTAAGGTAATTGCATCATCATCATCGGATTCCATGCTTTATATGTATTATTATATTACTAACACATTCGCTGCCACGAAGCGCTACACGCTACGCTCGTAACTGATTCCAGCATTTTTCCGCTTTGTAGCGAAAACTGCGTACGAACAGAGAACCCGACTCGCGGGCTGCTGGCACTGAATGTGCTAAGTGATTCCGTGTATCGATGAGTTCTTCTAATTTAAGTACATTAACCAACATGCTAGTACGGTGCAGGAAAAACATCGTAAGGAAACCTGCAGAATCGACGGTAGAAGTGTATCCGAAAGGGCCCATCTGTGAGATAAGATAAGATAAATGGCAAGTAACGGGGGTGAGCAATTACCTACACGAATAAGGTTTGTTAACACCTGTGTTGTGAGCACATTTACACGTCGATAGTGTGAACGCCTAGGGGACTGAGTCATTCATTATCAAATTAGTCAAATTTGACTTTGCCCAAATGGTGCAAACACTGTCGGTCTGCTAGAAGTGCTAGAACACGTCTATTTTTTCTGTATACGAAGAATAAACTGAATTAAATATGTATAAATGAAGGTATACTAGCTTTCCTATTTTTATTAATTTTATTTTCATAGGCGAGCGTGTAATAATGGCTAGGCTAGCCGTTGTTTATAACAGCTTGCTTACCACCATGTAAACCCCAAACGTGTTTTCAGGCGCCGGTTCCAATTTGAGTATTTGAGGGTATAATTTATTTCGCCACACTTGGATGCAGATCGCTTCTTGCACTAACACTGGTAACTGAAATGAAAAATTATCAAGTAGCGCCATATCTTAAAATATCAAACTATCGACCATGGGGGCAAGAATTTATATAAGTTGGTACCTATGTAAGATAACAAAAAACGAATGTGACCACACAACTGAAGTAAAACTCTTTGTAACGCTCTCTCAGAAGTTTTACTTTAAATTCAATCATCTTTCGAGGAATCTAGTTAAAAGCTTTGCTCAAATTCATACTTTTATTGAATGATCATCCAATTAATTACTTTCCACATCAAACATTTCTTAACACACGGGGGCGGTTCAAACGCTTGGTAAGCCTTGCCTACACTGCACAGTGTATCTATAGGGCTAGCCCCTTAGCAAGGCCATGTTTTAATTTTATGTACAGTATATATGTAATTGTCTCAGTGAATGAAAGTGACAAGGTACTAAAGTGTAAACATATTTATGACGTCGACTGTACCTGTAGCCGAGTAAGCAGTGCAAAATGCGCCCCGCCGAGCAGCAGCCCCTATTTACGGCATAAGCAGAACTGTATCGAAGCGATCGTCGAATGACCGATGGTACCTACGCACTTTCAACTCAAGCGTTTCTCAAGAGAATAAATATCCCAAATTATTGCAATACATAGTTTTTTTTATTGCCATCGTCGGACAGCGAGGCAGACGGCCCACCTGATGGGAAGTGGTCACCGCAGCCGATTGACTTTGCAACACCGGAGACGTCACCAATGCGTTGCCGGTCTCGAAGAAATTTAATGACACCGTTTTTAAAAATCCCCATATCATAGCACATTGGAATTTAGGAAAACTGCCTGTTTTTACAAGTTTAGTTCGTTACTTTACCTTTCCAGAGGAAATCAGTGTTTCTTTAGTAAGTTCTTCTTGCATGGAAGATGCTTCTAAGACTGCTTGCTGGTTTAGTTTTTGTAACCTGATGTGCCAGTCTACCCAGCTGCAACATGGTGTTATTATAAAACAATAGTATTTATATGTTTTTTCTTCAGGAAATAGGTTTAAACTGGGAACTTACGCTTGATTTCCTATAGCATCAATACGCGATGGTTCCATGCTTTCGACGAACATATCCAATTCGCCTATTTCCAGAGCGCTCAGTTGAGCATCTTTTTCTACCATTTTGTCTCTTATTTAGCAGTTTAAAGATAGGTAACAAGATTTATTATATTCTCTTTGTCCTCATCAACTTAAAGTTACGTAACTATAGCAACGATTGCTCAATAAATTAGGCTTCAAAGTGTTTGAAAATACGCGCCATAACGGGAGCATGCCAAAAACCATGGAAGTAGTAAGCATTTATTGCCTCGAGAGCGAGAGACGGCTAAGTGTAATGTTGTAGTCAAAGCATTCTATATACATAAAATTTGAAATGCTTCTATTATTACTATGCAGTAGTTGGCCACCTTCTTTAGTATAAAGCCAGGTTTAGACTAACAATATAAATGGCAGAAGTTTAGTGATGTTAAGTTAGAAAAAGACAACAAAACTGTGCTCCAGGTGCTCCTTGCTCTACAACTTATGTTAAAATAAAACAGCAATAAACTTCTGCAATTTTTATTGCCGGTCTAAACCTGGCTTAAAGGCAGCATGCCGAACCAATGGTCTCTAAGTTGTAAAGGTGGATTGCTAATGAACTTGCAGCGGAGAAATGCGCTTAAATATGGCAGTTTTGCAGATACAAATAATAAATGGTAAAAAAACTGTTAGTCTCACAGATTACATACAACTTATTACGTGAAGAAATCAAATCAAATCAAAACATTACATTGCTACTATGTTCGTATAAGGGACTTAATACTTAATAACTCGTATGTAACGGGTAGCACACGAGTACTCGGCCCGGCTGATGGTAAGTCGTATCTGAGACTGTTGTCTTCAGACTACAATTCTAAGACCCCAAATGCGTTGCCAACCCGGAGGAATATGCTGGAACGTATTTATGCTAGTAATTTCATCGGTTGTCATATCCCCACACCGGAACACAACGATGCTAACACTGTTGCTTGGCGGAAGGTTAATGGATAAGATGGTGTGGGATGGACCCTGCACAGGGTAATATGAAATTACTTTAGAAAAAACTTTAACAAAAAAAAGCAAATAACTTATAAGGACTTGAACGTAAGCCTTTTTTATATGTGATGTTTTTTTACAAAAATCGTAGTAAAATATAAATTCGTATTTCATATGCCGTTCAGCCCTGTCACATGCTTGGGGTTCCGTACCGTCTCTCCATCTGTCACAACGGAACCCCAAGCATGTATCTTCCAGTTAAATGGACATTATACATTCAATTACGTTGTGTCTTCTTGAACTTAGTCATGTGGTATTGCCATATTGTAAAAACAAAATGGCGGACTCCGGAAGTCTATTTTGTCTTTGATTTCTATTCTGTCTTTCTTTTTATAATTTGACACACGTGCCGCGTGGAGTTTTACTTCGCAGGTGGTTAAATATTTATTAATTTGTGATCTAAATGTGAGAAATATTGTAATAATTTTATTGATAATGAATCTGCAGTGTCGGTTTATCGATATTTCGTGTGGTATTGTGATAAGTGTTTTAAGTTTTACGTGGTCATGTCGGGGGTTGACATGCCGCCGCTGTGTTACTGTTTCTCGTATCTGAAATATTCTTAATGTCATTCTTCCTATTTAATTGTTAAAAGTAGTCTTGAATCAATAAATTCCGCAGTCTATTGAAGGCCATGTCGTATAGTTAAAAATGGTCCTCATTTGACAAAGTCTACCTAACCTATAAGCTATGTTGTCACGCTCTCATGCTACAAGACTGCGACCAGCGATGTCGAGAACTGCTCATTATTGACTAGTTCCTATTTCGTTCGAGATCTGAACGTATGTTTCGGGCATATAAATAATTTGATAATAACTGAATGATACATGATAGCCCGATGGCTATATTATACCGTCAGTTTATTTTTCATGCTTTTTATTACAATTTTTGTGTCGTACATTAGAATAGTTAATAGAGCTGCTATCACTAAGCGCTAGAACTAAGTGTTAGGTTTTCTTGTTTTTTTTTTTTAATTTCTTTTTCAAATCATATAAATTGGTGCTGCACATCATGTAATAAGTTGCTTATTTAATGACAACAAGGTTTAAAATTAAGCATGTTTTCTTGAGCAGCATTGTACACTAAGCCACAATATAAACAAATGATAGCCCGCACAGAATTCAGTATTTACTATAAGTTAAGTGCCCATGGTGATGATTTAATTGAGTCAATGTTTCAAAGTAAAAAATGTATTGTAACAAAATTTAATGTTCACCTCTATATTCCAGCACGATGGTCGCGACTACGCAAAAGAAGCCCGTGGCTGAGAAGAAGCCAGTGAAAGGCAAGGAGGACAGCAAAAAGCTGCCTGCTGTCCCAGAGTCAGTGCTCAAGCACCGCAAGAGGAGAGATGCCCTGCGCGCCAGACGTGTGCAGGTATGCTGCTCTAGTGTCGCTTTTCTCTTTCTAAAATTTGTCTAATGAGGAAAATAACGTTTTTTATTAAAGACAAAAATAGATGGGTAGCATTGTTTTATTAGGATTGAAGGTTTGTATAAGTAGATGAGTAGAGAAATAGAAAAGTAGTCTTTAAATGTTTTCTTAATGATGATCACAAAATTTATGGTATAGTTCATCTGATTACAATGCTGTGAAACTTGAATCTGAATATGTCAGAATTTACAATAAACTATATCATTTCTCTTATGATTCTATACTCTGTATTTGTTCGGCAGGTTACGATTAAAAGGCGCACAGCTGCCATCAAGAAGAAGAAGGATATCTTCAAGAGGGCAGAGCAATATGTTAAGGAATACCGTATCAGGGAGCGTGATGAGATCAGGCTAATCAGACAGGTAAATCTTTTGTTTCTAAATTACATTGTTTCAGGTTTCCGACATGTTATTGATGTGGAGATAAAAGTTAAATAAGTTAAGTAGTTATTAAGTGATACAAGTTTAGCTCTGCTAATTCTGTGATTATTGCTGACAGACTTGACTTAAATAGCGTAGTTTGAATGGATTTTTAAGGGTTAAGCCAAGTGAGCGTAATTTTTTCGAGTCGCGTAAGTTCTGCTACATTCTGTTTCAAACCAAACTACTGTTTTGTTCACACGGTGATGCAAAATGAGTTTGACTTTTGTATAGCCACAAATTACCCGACCGACCAACCTGCTGGGGCCCATTTCATGAAATTTTGTAGCTTGTATCACAAGTGGAATTCTCTTTTCAATTCATATTGTTTAATAGAGATTTCTGCTTGTAGTGAAATGGGCCCCTGGCTGCTCACCTACTGGCAGGTTTTCTTGTTTGTCTTCTCTGCTATCAAAATATTCTGTATTTTTCTCATTCTAAGAATGGAATAAATTGGATCTAATGACAGACTGGATTTGATATAACTAATGGCTTTTTATGTAAGGCATCCTTAAAGAAAACTGCGCTTCGCACGAGCCTCCTTTACCATATGTAATGGGTGGCACATTGGTAGCGCAAATTAAGTCGAGTGCCCCTATGGTGCCCCGCACTATGCGGTGTCAACTTTCCTAGCACTCTAACAATTTTTTGTGACAGAATAGACCAGAGGCAATATGCCCTATACCATGACTTCCCCAGAACTAATTAGTGTTGATTTGAAAATCTTTAAATAAATAAATATGTGAATGCAAGTTAACTAGCCATTTGGGAGTTGGATTAGCACACAAAGGGTCCCATACAGTTGTTGTCCATACACCCCCGGCTCCCTTTAATTTAATTAAATTTTTGTAGGGATGGCGATTCTTTCCGAAAAACATCGATTTTTAAATCGATTCGAATCGTGACCTAATGAATCGATCCACAAAAAAATCGAGGCCAATAAGATCGATTTCTGAAAAATCGATCTTTTTCTCAAGTTTTTGTTTATAATGTAATATAAATCTATTTTATTAAAAACAAGATACGTATTATAATTTAACGATCTCTTATCAGTAAAATCAGGTAATTAAATGATAAAAAATATTTTTATTACCATATCAAAACATCCGATCAGGTATAAAACAAGACATATTAATTGTAAATACTTTTTTGGTTTATACCGTTTATACCAAAAAATAAAATAAAATCGAATGTCGATTTTCAAGGGTGAAATATCGATTCACTAAATCGATACAGTAATACATATCGATTTAAAAAATCGATCTTTTTGGCTCCAAAAATCGATTCTTCGATTAATCGATCTCAGATCGCCATCCCTAAATTTTTGTTATTTGCTGTTATAGTGGCAATAAGAATTAGTAAGTCTTAAGTTTTTTTTTTTAAATTCTACCTTTGACTACAGACAGATGAACGGGCAGACTAGTGTCACAGGCTTAGTAAAGAAAACCCTGTTGCCACCCTTAGGGTGTGCACCCTTAAAATGTTTTATTGATGATATTTGTATTATTTTCTTATCTGTAGGCACGCAACCGCGGAAACTACTACGTGCCCGGCGAAGCTAAGCTCGCCTTTGTCATGCGTATCCGCGGTATCAACCAGGTCTCACCCAAGGTACTTACACTACTACACTACTATACTACTTTACACTGAAACATGAACAAGAATTCAGGCTTTTGTGTATGAATTCAATTTCACCTAGTCTAGTTCAAGAGTTATTTTGTTTAAAAACATATTTATTCACTTATACGGCTTGTAGTACTGTTCGGCGATGGGCTTGCAACCTGTCAGCCTGTCACTAATACACTAAGTAAACTTCATGGCCTGATTGTGCAAAATGTGGTTACAGGATTACCAAAAAGTATTTTTAGAGTTGTTGGTATTTCAGTCGCTCTGCCTACCCCACTCTGGGAATGAAGGCGTGACGTTATGTATGAATGGTGAAAGTTTTATTTATTGATGGAGAGTAGATAAAAAAAATCTGCAATAAACAAGCGTGGCTGTCTCAGTCACTTGCTTATCAATCTTGTCATCTTTTTATTCAACTAAAAGCTAGAACTATTTAACTTTTGTATGCGCTCCGCACGAGCCGCCTCAACTCTTTTGTAGAGCTCGGCACTTTGGAGCGCAGAGTGAATTGAGCGCCCCTATGGTGCACCGCCACTTGCGGTGCAACTTTCCTAGCGCTCATACATTTCATTTACGCTGCCTACTTTCAGTTAGACCCTCCTTTTCAAGTTTATTGGTCTTTGACAAACTGATGTTCTATGACCAGCTAAAGGAAACCTGGCACACTATTACAGATGTGTTTAGCAATTTATGTTAACCTTCCTAATTTTAACTCCATCATAACTATATTTAAAAATTAAGGTTGTTACTTTATTTTCAGCGATAAGTCTGAGGTCTAAAGTTTTAATCAGTTTGGCAAAAGACTGCCAAGAGTCTATACGAAAACTAAGAAATATGTATGTGTTTGTCCTGCAGGTCCGCAAGGTTCTGAAGCTGTTCAGACTGCGCCAGATCAACAACGGCGTGTTCGTACGCCTCAACAAGGCTACCGTCAACATGATGCGTATTGCTGAGCCCTACATCACCTGGGGCTACCCCAACCTGAAGAGTGTTAGGGAGGTAAGACCTTATTACTTATACCACCCGACATTAGTATTAATTATGTTTGTTTGACAAAAAAACAATTAGTATTTTTCTATTATTTTTTTTTGCTTAGTGTGTAAGAATCATAGCTAGCTAGAAATGATATTGTCAGGCTTACATAGTTTAAGCATAACTCTTGGATATTATATTCAACAGCTTTTTCTTCTTATCTATCTAATGGGTACCGTTTATTCGCAATTTCTGAACTACCTAGCACTCCAACTATGGTGGGTTCTTAGAGAAATCACATGAGTGTGTCATGTGTAACAGACAGTCCTGACACACTCCCATCTGACAGATGTATCATGCAGATTTCTTAGAAAACAAAAGATGGAAACTAGTTTTATTTTGTGGACAATATAAGAGAGACAATATAATGAACAGGATATTTAACTTACCGTGACGATTCCAGTTGATCTACAAGCGCGGGTTCGCCAAGATCGACGGGCAGCGCGTGCCCATCACTTCCAACAAGATCATTGAGGACAAGCTCGGCAAGAACAACAATATCATCTGCATTGAGGACCTCATCCACGAGATCTTCACTGTTGGAGACAAGTTCAAGGTAACCTAACAATACTTATGCTGCGTATCATCATCAAGTCTCATCCCTAAGAATTACCAGTGGACCCAAGTTCTTACCACAAGGATGTATGTACTTCATCATCTGCTAATCACATCCTTTGGTGTGTAAGACCTATCAACATGTATATGCAGCTAGTAAAATTTAATCCAGTTTTACAAATTTAATCAAAGGTGTACTACTATTTAATGTCCCATAACATGATTGAACTTTATTTGCGAGACGAGCCCCTTACCCCTTAGGTGAGGTATACTCCTTATTCCCATTGGATGGTTGAATCTTCTTGTGTTCAAATAGTCTTACATTTTGGTTAAAGTGTAGTAGATGTGCTCCGCACGAGCCGCCCGCGCCCCTCGCGCGCGCGGCACTTTGGAGCGCAGAGCACCTCGAGCGCCCCTATGGTGCCCCGCGCTATGCGGTGGCAACTTTCCTAGCGCTCGGACATCATTAGATTGATTAGTCCTTAATATCTGTTCTTTATTCCTATTAAGAAATGCCATTGCATTCACTGCCGGCAACTCTTGTATGCGTGTTTTCTTGACTCTGATTTTACAGGTTGAAAAGTTTATAAAACAAAAGATAGTCAATGTCACCAAAGAAAATAGTTCTAGTAGATTTACTAGTGGTTCATGGTCTCAAGAAAATGTCATGCCAGCCTGGAATATTCCTCTATATATAAAAATAAATTCCTATTTCCCTTGGTTACGGCATCACGCGTGAACGGCTGGACCGATTTGGCAAATTATTTTTCGTTGTGTTTGTTATTCTCACGCGAAGGTCCTTATGAAAGAAAAATTTAGAAAGATGCGCGATAAATTAGAAAACAGTTAATAATGCATCTGTTTTAAACGATATTTGCAGCGCGCATTCTGTCAATGGCGCCAACTGTGAAACAACTGGCAGCTTTTTTAATTGAATATTTTTCTTATATTACACTACGCAAAACGTCTACGTTAAGTATACCGATTTGAATTAAATATTCATAGATAAAACAGGAAAACAACTGTTGGGTCAGCTAGCTATTAATAATTACCTATCTTTGTTTCGTAGTACGCCAGCAACTTCCTGTGGCCATTCAAGCTAAACAACCCGACCGGGGGCTGGCGCAAGAAGACCATCCATTACGTCGACGGCGGAGACTTCGGCAACCGCGAGGACAAGATCAACGAGCTGCTCAGGAGGATGGTCTAAGAAATAAATAGATTTAATTCTAATGCCTGCTTTTAATTTATCATACCCCTTGCAATTTAAATGTGAACCCAGATCGAATTGAACTGCATGTACTTAACTTGCTGGCTTAACAGGTATATTGCCCCCATATTGGGACTACAGACAACTGGTTTTTTTTTCCACTTGTCCGCAGTGTAAACAACTGGGAATACAAATTTCGCACCTAAAGTCGAGGGTGCGGACAACGGGTCTTGCTGATAGACAGTTCCCAAGTTGGCTGAGATACGCGTCTCAAGATACGACAAATTAACGTGATAAAATATACTTTATCCGTATGTAATTATGATTTTGCTTCTGATAGAAACTGACAAAGCGTACTGCAAAGGTACTTTAACTAAAATAAGTACAGTGCGCTTATGAACGAGGGAGCAAGTCTTAGATAACTCGTCATTTCTGACTTATCTTGAGAAAGGCATCTCAGCATTCGCAGCAAAAATCCGGCTAAGGGTCTGCCCACGCACGACGCGGAATCTGCGTAGCTGATCAAAAAACTATGTTTACGCAACAGGGAACATGCAAGAAAATCAGAACTGAGTTTCATTGATTCGATTTAGGAGAAAATGTTAAAAAAGCATAATTATAGAACGCAATACACTAAGTTTGGACTCGTTTATTATTTTATATATACAGTTATTCCTCTCTTTCATAGCACTTTCCAGAGAGCGTAAGGAAAAAAAATGCATATTCCCAATAAGAGCGAAAAGATGTCGAATCGGCTCGGCTGCCGTGGGCCGGCGTTCGGCGGATCCGATCGACGTCTTCAATAAGGGGACCTTAACGGCCGAACCCTATATTCAAACCGCGGACAGATAGGCTTGCTTCGGATTAAAATTTGACACATTTTGTATGGGCAAATGTCAAATTTCAACCCGAAGTAAGCCTTATCTATCCGCGGTTTAAATATAGGCTATGGCCGTAAGATAAATGGGTAATAAAATAAGGTGCTTAAATAAAAAAAATGAATTTATTCTAACATCACCATGCCCATCACATTATTGCTTACATAATACTATGGGATTCTATCTTCGGGGGAAATTCTCATTGTTCGCCAAATCAATTAAATACAATATTTTATATTAGATACAATGATTTAAACTAAATAGGCAAACCACCAATGACTGTCTTCTGGAATAGTTCTATTAATACATGGAGCTCCTTGGAATCCGCGCGCTTCACTGCATCTTTGATTGCTTTTTGTAAATTCTGTAAAAAATATTAGGTTTATTAGAATAATGCTACTAGTTTTAGAATTCTCTCTACGCCTATTCTTGTTAAAGAAATCAATCAATCCTCTATGGGGACCACGACCATGGGACTTGTCTCCCAAATCAAGAGGATTGGGTGGCTGATAATTTTCGAATAGTGTAGGTATTTTTAAATGTGTTGCAGACGATACGTTGGCGCGCCAGCGGTCCTGGGTTCAAATCCCGGTAAGGGCAGATATTTGTGTGATGAGCTCGAATATTTGTTCCCGAGTCGTGGATGTTTTGTATGTATTTATGTATGTATTTCTCTATATAAGAATGATTATCGTTGTCTACTACCCATAGTACAAGCCTAGAGCTTAGTTTGGGACTAGGTCAATTTGTGTGAGATTGTACCGTTTTTTTTTATATTATGATAAACTAGATTATACGTAAGGCAACACTATTATGGACAAAACTCCAGTGATGAGCTTAAACATTTTTTAAATTAAAACTTGGCAATACTGAACATTTCGTTCTAATAATGGTAATCCCAAATAATTAAAATCACTATATAGTATAAAACAAAGTTGCTTTTTCTGTCCCTATATCCCTATGTATGCTTAAATCTTTAAAACTACGCAACGGATTTTGATGCAGTTTTTTTTAATAGATAAAGTGATTAAAGAGGAAGGTTAATATGTATAATACTTTCAACCGGAGCGAAGCGAGGGCGGGTCGCTAGTATAATATAATGTTACCTAATACTTAAAGCATATCATTCTTGGAAGCTTATATTTATGAGACCATTATTGACTGGACCACTGTCCAGGAGATTTTGCCTTGTGGTTGATGTATTGTAGTGAATCATGGATATGGCAGAAGAAGAATGAAGCCTAATCAAGTGCTGTTGAAATGAGAGCTCTGAGAAGATGTGTGGAGTTAGAAATAGAAATAGAAAATATTTATTTCGTTTAAATTTTACAAGTTTACACATTGTGTTGCAGGATTTTCTTTAAATCTAATAGTTTAGAAGTAAATAAAATTATAAAAGAGTGCTGCGAAAATGGTATCCACTCAGCTATGTGTCGTACAGACGAATACCACGTATGACGTATGTGGAAGTAAGACGCTGATTTTCTGTGGACCCACGAACTGGTTTTACTAGACAGCATACATTGCAATTTGTTGTTTTACTAGAGGAGAAGTCCTCGAGTAAAACAACAAAAGAAAAAGAAACAAATAAATAAATACCCTTTACAGTAAGCGCTTATATCTAATTATTTCTGTTTTTAGAAGTACAATACAACCATTAACCTAACCTGCCGACATTTTCATACCTAGGTATATTTGTGCCTCGATGATAGATAGAGTAAGAAATAGCGAGATTCGAGAACGTTGTGGATTGAAAGATGTAATGACGTAGATCGAAATTTGTATGCTAAGATTGTTTGGTCATTTAGAAAGGATGGATGAAAGAAGAGTTGGGCGTTTTCCAAAAAAAGTGTAGGTACATCGTTAAGGACAAAATTAAGAAAATTTAACTTTTTCCATTTCGTCACGAAAATAAACGTATCGAAATGTATGGCTAATTTTCGTAACGAAATGGAAAAAGTTATATTTTCTTATTTTTTTTCTTAACGATGTAGGTTTTTTTTGGAAAACGCCCAGTTACGAAAGAGGTCGCCGTACCTCTTTCGCCAACGTGAGTGGAGATGTCGGTAGGGGACGCCCTAGACGCACATACAGTTATCTTATCAGACTCACGATGTACTGAGTAGGGGCCGAATCAAAAGCATATGTATGTCTAGACCGGTGCAGTGGCGTCCCATAATATCTGCCTACCCCATCGGGGAGCGTGAAGGTATGTATGAATGTACGTACGTTTTCCTTTACAAGATATTTTTTTCTTGGAAAGAAATATATTTAAAAAACAAAGGGAATCGTACTAACCTAGTTTTTCATAGTAACTAAACATATTAGAAAATCGTGGAAATCCCATCTTAATTTAGGGGATGAGAACTTTACCGCCCACAGCTAAAAGTTTGTATGGAAAACCTAAAAAGAGTAGAAAAGTAGTTAACCCTAGTACTAGCGGTCCTGGGTTCGATTACCAGTTGGCAAATAGGTATTCGTGTAATGAGCGCGAGTATTTGTTCCTGAGCCTTGGTTGTTTTCTTTGTAAGTATGGGTCAGTTTTTTTATATGTACGTTTGTGTGTAAGTATGGTAATTAATAAAAAAGATCTCAGTAACTTAATCTTTGTTTCCACAGTAGGTACCCAATTACCCATAGTACAAGCCTAGTGCTTAGGTCAATTTACGATATTGTACCCAGTATACGTTTAGCAAAGGATCCTTTTTCTAAAAATCCCTTTCGCAAAACATCTCGTTCAGATGACATTTCTTTCGTAACACGTCACGATTTAAATGGAGTAAATTACATAAATAAGCTAATTCTTTTAAATAGATGCTAACTTTCACAAGTCTCGTAAAATCTTAAAGTTATACTTACAATGTAAAGAACTGCTTTGAATAACAAATCAAGTTTATTTTTGAGATAAGTATTTATTTATTTTTCAGGGAGTTAGGTTTTTACAATAAATATTCAAATATAAAAGTAAAATAATTAACAAGACTATTTTTTTTTTAATTTTAATCCGGGCAAGAGTATGTCGGACCATGCTCAGTGTAGGGTTCCGAAGCCGTTAAGTATTTACTAGACGTATCCAACGACACCCCACACTATGGGGTAAACGAGAAAAAAAATACATCCCCACGTTACGTGTAGGGGAGGTACCTTAAAACAATTTTTTTGTACATTTTACTGTTCCATTTTATTGGCGTGACTAATACGTATATTCATGCCAAATTACAGCTTTCTAGTACTAAGAGTCTCTGCACTAGGCTGCGGACGGGCGGACGGACATGGCGAAACTATAAGGGTTCCTAGTTTGAGTATCCTTAGTCAAACTAGCCTACCCTAAAAAAAACCTAACCTTCGGGTGCCGCTCCGCTGCCGGTTACCTGTGGTTAGAGCTACAGAGAGAGGTATCATTATTGTTATGCAAGAGCCTATAAGCAAGCGGAACATTTTGCGAAAGGGACGTTTAAATGTCGGTATTCGAAAATAATGAAACGTTTAAGAATGGGGCATGGTACAGAACTACCCAGTGCGAACCTCCTCGCTTAACATGGTTTAAACGGGACAGATTGTTCGTGCGAGTTAGACTTCAGTCTGGTCAGGTTCCATGTTTAAACGTAAAGTAGTTAGACTATTAATGCGTAATACTTTCTATGATGTAAATGACTTTTTGAATAATGATTTTGATATTTGAATCCAAAAATTAGTAGATAATCCAAACTTTAGTTTTTAAGACATTAATATTGTACAACGAAATGGCAAATTATAGCTGTTCCCATATAAATCTGATCAACCCTGTACCTATAATTAACAATAAATGATTTCTGATTCTGATCAAACAAGTTTTATTATCTGATGAGGAAGCTTCACTAGATTGTGACAAATGTGGAACCTGTGAGGATGTGTATCATTTGTCGAAGGAATGTGCCCAAAATTGATCCGAACAGGAAGGATTACTTGTTCAACTCATTTTGAATATGTTTGATATTGGATTGCTTCAATTAATTTTGACAGAAACAAGATCAGTCGCTGCAGTCTTTTTTTATGTTTTGAACAAGTAATCCTTCACCCACCTCCTGCTGTTATGACTATTGTTTGTTCCGTTAGTAAAGTACCTAAATGGCGCTGATATGATGATCAAAGCTACCATATTGTAGATTGATTTTGCAAAAACGATTTTTTAGATAGAACCAGGTATAGGTTAATATTCAAAATTACCTCAGCTCTTGTGTAGAAACTGTAATCAATAAACTCCGCGCCAGGGATATGAGTTTCGGAGTCCTCGTCATCATAAAACAATTCAGCAAAGAAATTGCGGATATTTAGGGCAGTCGCCACATTATCACTTGCTATCTTTAATACAGGGCCAGACACTTCCTCAGTAACAATCTCAACATCCACCCGGGCATCACCAACTTCTAACAGTAAGTTACTTCTTGATTTCAGAAACTCCTCAGATGTTAACTGCTCTGATAAATATCTCTCTTTTCTTGAGTTAAACCTGTCAGTAAACAACTCAGGGTTCCGAAATATCTCAATATAGTCAGTTGGCAGCTTAACAAACATTGAGAACTGCAGTGAATTTGCCTTGATTTTTGATATGTCTGTAAATTTGAACATGCTATGTTCAATACTGGCAGATTTTAATATTAGATCCTCCATTGTTTCCTGTGGGCCTTTCAAAGAAATATTGTCTATTGAAATCAAGTCTGTTTTGAAAAAGTGTTCTGAATTTAAATTTATCTCCTTATGATACAGAGTTGTCCACACCGGTTCTTTAGAATCAAATGCTCCTGGAATATGAGATACTATTTTGATGCTAGCTTTAACAATAGAAGCATTACATATTTGTTTTCTATCAAGTGGAATTAAAACACTGACTTTTTTTAATGTCTCTAATATTTTGATACTATTGGTCTTTAATAACTTGTGTTCTGTATATAGGGATATGTGAATCTTTGAGTTGCGAAACAGTTGCGCTAGCACTTCATTGACCAGATGTTCCATTTGTAAAGTTGTTATTCTAACAAGTAGATATACAGATTCTGTTTTAAAATACTCCCTATGATCTTCAGTTAGAGTTACTTCTGGAGTTTCTTTGATGGCATCTTCATAATGTTCATAAACAACTATGTTATTTTCTAAAATGGTGTCCATGAGGTCTGGTCGATTGGATAAGGCAAGAGCAGTGATGTAAGTGCCTTCTACTCGGACACTATTTACAAAATCATTGTTCTTGTCAGCTTCTTCTAATAAATTGAATAAATACTCGGAGTTGTTTAACAGTTTACCAACTGGGCAGTAGAGTTCCTCTTCTGGTATTAAATAACAAGAGTCGTCATCAACTGTAAATAAATATATCAGGCCGGAGTATGTTGTGCAGAGCATTTGATCTCCAAATGTAATAAAATCCTTTGTATGCCTAAGAAAAAACTGTCTGAATGTGATTTTTGTTGAAAAACTTTTCTCTGTTTTCCATAAAGATGCTCCATCAGTGTACATGATGGTTTCTTTTTTGACATAGAATTTGGACACTGCAGTGTTTAGGTGTACTGGAACTGGTGTAAGAGTTGTTTTTACAAATGGAAGCTTGATTATCGTCCCTGAAGTCAGAGCAATTACAGCATTTATCTCTTCTTCTAGCACTATGATCTGTATGTCACATATTTCCGATGGACATGCATACAGTTTTATCAATTGAATCTCATCCTCACTCATGTTTGGACTAAATAAACATGCAAATATGTCTAGTTTATCAAAAGAAATTAAGACAATATCATAATCCTTGTAAATACTTTCTTGTAAATTGAACATTAGTTTTACATTAACATCATGCTCAGGTACTGTGAAACATTTTATGAGGCAGTTTTCTTGGGTAGTTTTTATTAGAGGCCAGTTGTCGCTGTCATATTTCACAGCAATTTTTTTCTCTTTTTGAAACTCAGTGTTAACTTTATTTAAACAAAGAAAGTAAGTTCCACATTCCAATTTTAGACTTAAGATATGTTCGTTTTTTCGCTGCACAAATGCCATAATGGACTGCTCTCGCGGTTGGAAATTTGTTTTTAACCGTTTCTGAGCTGGATTTTTAAATTTAAGTGAAGTGACATGAATGTTACCACTGCAGTCCAAGCATATTAAATAATTATTTCCTATTATAATCTGATACACAACGAATTCGGGGATGAAGATCCGCGTAGCGTCGTCGAAGTTTAGGCTTTCGTGAAGGAATAACTGGTATTTATTCCAAAGTATAATCAGCGAGTTCGACTCGCTGTAAGCCACGTTCAAGTTGTCCAATAACTGATAATTACACTTGAAACACTTTTTTATCTCTAAGGAATCGTCACACACTTCCATATCAGCCATAATTGAACAAAAATCGACTAATTAAGTCGTACTAAAACTTAACTCAAGCCCAAAACTGTTGAAACTACCCCGAACGAGGCACATCACTCTGAAATTAATTAAAGAGTGGTAAAGACTAAAGAAAAGAAAACATTTAAAACGCCGTCACTGTCAAACTTGACGTTATCCATCCGTTCAGAAAGTGCGGCTTGCAAGAAAGGAATCTACTGGGCCTCTATTCTACAAGGTAATAACGATATCGTTTTTGACCTGTTTCCGTATTGTCAACGTTTCGATAACTCTTATGTCATTTACAATAATGGCGACTGTGACATAAACGATTCTTAAACGTGTCAAACACGATATCGTTTTAATGCACCTGAATAGAGGCCCTGGGCCTCTAACAAACGAAACTCCTGTGGAAAATGCAACCTTATTACTGAAGAGATAGGATTGAATCTGCTTTAGCTATTGAATTTGAGATACTGCCTATTGGCTTATGAGGGCAGCTTTTAGACTATCAAAGTTAGGCAAAATTTGTATAGTTTTTGTGTATTAAGATATTTAATAATTTACCGTGTAAATTAAAATAAATAAATTACAGAAACATTGGAACTTGTATGGCTAAGCCTAAAAGGTTTTTATTAAGTGAGCGTTCAAAATAAATAAATTACGGTATTCAGGAACTTATTTGACATAAAATGTGTTGATGCATAATTTTTTAGCTATGGATAGCGAAATAGTGAATGATATTTATTGTTAAGCAATGGTCAAATAGTAGTTTAGACACTTGTAGCAAATAAGGTAACTTTTGCATGCCTATATTTATGGTTAAACATGTGAACCTTCCATAAACTGTAACAAATTTTTGTTTAACCAATGTTTATAGCAAATAAATTATGATTATGATTTCGGAGTTCCCCATACCATCCCAGTTGAAAAAGAACACTATATAGGTACCTACTAACATGTTCAACTTATTACGTTTTTTTCGACTTCACGCAGTTGGGTAAAATTATTAAAACATTTCTGATATAACATCATTCATTTACTCCAGAAAACGAAACAACACAATCTCATCGACATTTAATGACAAACATTCTTTACAAAGTCGACAAATAGTCGTCTGTTACACAACCAAACACTTTTGAAAATGGTAATAATAATAAAGCAAGTGCTTTAAACAAAGTGTATTATTTAAAGTGCTCGTCACAAATTTACCCTGATTCAAAAACTTCACAAACAAAGCCTTAACTGACAATGAGGTAATCAGCAAAAGTAAAGAATTCTAAGTCTAGCAAGCGAGTCGTGTTACAAGACAATAACTATTTTACCGATTTAACTGTCTTGTTGTGTAGATATATGGGTGCTACCACACGAATCGATCGACCGTCGCTCGATGCCGTCGATAGATATCGATCGATTGGACCTTTCGGTGATTGATACCGTATCGCTAAAATGTTAGTTGGGCGGTCGATAAACAATCGATTGACCGCCGATCGATGCCACCGATCAACGTCGATCGATTGGTGTAGTAGCACCCTATGGCGTGATGAACCATAAGCAGCTATATCAAGGCTTTAATAGGCCAAATAAGACGCCACGTCTACACAAGAATAAAAATGAAAACGGATGGTTTTGGGTTCTTCCGAGCGAAGATTGCGAGTCAAATTCAAATAATTGCTGTTTACTTTAAAACCATGAAATTTATTCAAATACCGGTTTACTAATCTATATAGATATATAGAAATGAATCCCTATTTCCCTTGGTCACGGCATCACGCATGAACGGCTGGACCGATTTCGCTAATTACTTTAATGTTGTGTTCGTTATCGTCAGGAGAAGGTACTTATGAAAGTACAAAAAAAAAAAAAAACCACCGGGATGGTAAAAAAATTTGCACTAGGGAGAAGCTGCTGACGGGTAACTAAGTATAAGTTATAAAGCTCAACTATTGCATCAAAAATCATCGTTAAAGATCTTAGGACTTCGAAGATTCAACCAAAAACATGCATAAAATATTTGAAATCTAACTGTCGAGTATTTTTTAACTTACTTTTCACGTTTAACAGTCTCAAGGTAATTGTGATTAAGTTTAATAATATATCCATAAAACAGACACAGCGCGTTATAGTTACTTAGATCCAGATCATGGAATGCTATGGACTTTATCATATGTGGCCCCTTAATGTATTACGCACAAAAATACGGAACGTAGTAACTTTTATGTTTGTATATTCATGCCTAATGTGTACCATGTTTATTCATTTACCGCATCTTTACTGGGACACGACTCGCCAGCGAGACTACTGGTGATGTCAACTAAGCGTAATTTAAACTAAAGTAAAATTAAGTTAATATCAAATGCTTTTTATGTACAAAATATTTTTCATAACTCAAGTGCACTATCAGCCACAAGAGCAATATTGTTCATCTTAAATTGGTTTTAAAAATACATTTTTAATGATATGGCAATTATTTTTAACCTTTTGACCACTGCTGTGGTAATCTAATGGTTTGCCATTTGTTTGACGATGATTGGCGTTAACAATCGTGTCACAAGGGACGCAGTTCATGCAGTCATACAACAAGGAATAGTCAACAATTACTCTCAAGGTGCACTTACACGGGTAACTTTTGGCTGCAATTGAAAGTCGGTAACCAGAGCTGTACTCTGCTGTTACTCTAATTTAGTGTAAGAAAAGACGTCCGTACTGTTAAAGAAAGCCCGTTCAAGTGCACCTTAAAGCCTAACTGTAACCGTTATGAATTCAGGGGTCGGATAGGCACATACGAACTTAGTGCTTATTAACCTGAACTTCAGGCATGTTTATTCATGCGTGATTGCGTGATGGCGGATGGAAATACGTTAATAAATGATCATGCATCAGTTTTAGGTAAATAAGCACTAACTATTCCGACTCATGGTTATTATTGACTTGACACATAATATGAGAGCCATTGTAACGATGTTGAATTTTTTTAAACAAGTTGATTTAAGAAGTCATATTATATTGAATTCAGAAACAAAGATGGTGAAAAATGCTGTGGGCAAAAGGTTTTTATTTTTAATATTTTAATTCATATACCTAACAATTAAAATGCTCGTCTTCGGGTAAAAAAACCTAACCAAAACGCCTTACCTACATGAAGTTTACATTTTTAGTTATCATTTGGCACAAATTTACAGAACTTCGTTTTTTTAAGTTGAGCAAGTGCTGTTATAATTAATTTTGAATAACCTCAAATATGTTTTAAGGGTTTTAAAATTCCGCTTAAGATCTTATTTAGGTCTGGTAAGTTATATAAGTACTTACCACAATTATTTTTCGATATAGCATAGGTACAGTAATACCACGTAACGAGCAAATTAAGTAAGGTGTAAATTACACCTTAAAGTAAGTCGGTAAGGTACATTTTGTAACTTACTGAATTGGTTAGATACGCGGTATCGCAGTATCACCGACTATTAGGAAACAGTGGTTTTAAAGTGTTATTCAGATTTGTAGGTCACTGAGAAAATAACACTAGAAAAATTAAAGGCAACCATAATTCGACCAATGCAGAATGATCCATGTGTCAGCCGTGTTTCGTGATTTTAAACACATATTATTTATTTCATTATTTTTATTCAACAAGAACGGTTTACACCAATTACGCTTACTATACAGTAGACATGTGCGCCGCGCCGCCGCGCCGCCGCCGCCGATGATTTGCCTCACGCCGCCGCCGCCGGTTCAACCGTCGGCGTAAAATCGGCGTGAAATATTCTCCAATCTTCCTCAACAGATTGTTTTTTCCCCATATGAAGTTTTTATTTTGAATGATGAAGTATTTTCTAACGTGATTTTAAATTATTGTTATCAATTCAATTTTTTTTAACCGTGGATGAGCGATCAGTAAGGTAATGCTACCTATGCTAACTATCGATGGCTACCGGCAATGCATTTTTTAAACTTATCTTACGAGGGCTGATAGGAAAGTGGCCCGACCAAAAAAAAAAAAACTGCCGCCATTTTGAACTATCATTACTCAGTTTTCATCCCGCGAAATTTTAATAGGAAGACAATATTTGATATAAATTTTACGTCTGATTTAAAAAATGCGTGTAAACAGATTTTTCATAATGGACGATTTGGAGCAGCGTGCCGTAATTAAATATCTTCACAAAAAAGGATCTCCAAAACAAATTTATGAAGATATGCAGTGTACATTGGGGCAATCCTGTCCATCATATACGATGGTAAAAAAGTGGGCAGCTGAATTTAAACGGGGACGAGTTAGTATCGCAGATGACCCTCGTCCCGGAAGGCCAACCACTGCAACCAATCCACATAATGTGGCAATTATATGCGACATGATAATGAAAGACCGACGGTTAAAAGTAAGAGTAATAGCTGACATCATGGACATCTCCTATAATTTTTCATAGGAGATGCCCCAAGCACCCAAAACATTATAGTCAACGAATTGGGTTTTTCGAAGGTGTCGGCGAGATGGGTTCCAAAGCTCCTTTCAGTGGAACAAAAAATCACTCGACTAACAATTTCACTCGACTGTTAGACCTGTATGAAGCTGACCCTCAAGACTTTTTGGACAGATATGTTACTATGGATGAGACATGGGTCCACCACTACACGCCCGAGACTAAACAGCAATCGAAGCAGTGGGTTCGTGCTGGATCTCCGCCTCCCAAAAAGGCAAAGGCCATTTTGTCGGCGAATAAAGTCATGGCATCAGTCTTCTGCGACGCAAAGGGAGTAATCATGGTTGACTATCTCCAGAAAGGTACCACTATAAACTCGACTATTATTGCGAACTTTTACGGCGATTACGAGAGGAACTGAAAGTAAAAAGACCTAGATTGTTGATAAAAAAAGTTCTTTTTCACCAGGTGTGACAACGCACGTGTGCACACGTCACTTAAATCGATGGCAGAAATTCACAACTGTGGGTTTGAATTATTGCCCCACCAAACTTAAAAAAACACATGGGCGGTAAGAAATTTTCGGCCAACGACGAGGTCCAAGCTGAAGTGGACACCTATTTTGAAGACCTAGAGGAAAGTTTCTTTAAAAGTGGTGTATTGGCTTTGGAATCCAGATGGAACAAGTGCAAAGACCTCGACGGGGTCTACGTAATATAAAAAAATCCTTTTGATTTGATTTCATACTTAGGCCGCGAATTTTCCAATAACCCCTCGTATATTTCCCTTATTCCTGCCTTTTTTTTACTTGATACCTCACGCCGATTTCACGCCGATGACGCCGCCGCCGCCGATTTTTTTTTAACCAGACGCCGCCGCCGGTCTTTTGACCGTCGGCGCACATGTCTACTATACAGGCAAATAAGGCATGTAAGAAGATGTAGTAATCATTTATAATACTGAAAGTCGACACAAGGTTTGTACTGATATTTGATACAGGAGGAGCTTTGACAGGGATCATCCTAGACTGACTCAACTGTAAATGACTGAATAGTATGATTACCGTTAAGAAGAACGAGTTACATTACAAATATTTATAAAGATAATTTAGTACAAAATACTCATGTTACTTGTTGTTTTATTATTATTGATAACTTTTAACCTTTTGACCATCATGGTAAAGTAGTTTCCATAGGGTCAGTACAGTGATATACTCAGTATTTTTGTAGATTGGTGGTCAAGCGGTATACGCTGACACACAATAGTCATTCAGTTTTTAAAAGTAGGTAAGAATCGTACATCTGAGCAAACAGCCTGTTTAGGCAAGAAAATCGACTCGTAACTATTATATACAAGCGACAATAATAATAAATATTAAATACTTAAATCGTCGGAAACCAACTGGTATCCATTTTTAAACTAATTGGCACACTTTCACATATTGATTCACTAGCAAAACTATATCTAACTTAAACTAAAGAGGTTTTCTTTCTAAATTCGAACGATCAGTGAAAATGCTAGGTTATATTTTATTATTACACAGGCACACACTGTACAATAAATTATTTACAATTTGATATGTGTCATTTATTGCGGTGTTTTGTTCATTGCATTTAATAAGTCATTACCTTATCATCAACCTCGTAATAAAAATATTTCCGTCTCCAGGAAAGCACGAAATCATGGCCTGAGAATTAAGTCTAAAATAAATGCTAAATACTCGTACTTAGCGCTATGGGTATTTGTTTTTATATCTATATTTACATATCTCACAATCTTGAGTATTATAATTGCACTTTTTTGTATGCGGTCACAAACGAAGATCATCATAAAATTAAAACGCAATCTTCATTCACTTTTTGTATGTTGGCAGAACGTGATTTTTAAAGTTGTGGAGTGAATTCTCTTTTTATTAGATTTAGTTCGATCACTATTTCAGTTCGTATGTTCTCGGCGTTGCCGCCGTTATGTTGGTGTTACTTCTTGATGTCGGGGTCCATTTTGGTTTTGTCCATCGAAGACGACACCATACCGCTCTGAGGGTATAGCTTATCTAAGTGCTTCAGGGACTCGTTAAGGAAGTTCTGTAAAGAAGAAGTGTCTAATTAGTACAAAAAATAACTAAACTTAGGCTAGGGACTTTAATACCATACTCCAACGTAAGAATAAAGTGATAAGGTTTAAATGAAGGTATACCTATTTCGTTTGACTTTGGTCCTTTTATTACTAAGCAACTTAAACACCTAATCTTAATATATATAAATCTCGTGTCACAATGTTTGTCCTCAATGGACTCCTAAACCACTTAACCGATTATAATAAAATTCGCACACCATGTGCAGTTCGATCCAACTTGAGAGATAGGATAGTTTAAATTTCAAATTATAGTCGCAATTTTATATAATAATAAGTATAATAACCAATAATAGGTACTTTTTATCTGACCGTAGTTCCCGTTTGACGTAGTTGACACCAGTTCCTGGTACGACGTGTTAGCCCCTTAGCTATTAGAGCAGCTAGGCTAGTACTCTAGCCACATAGTCGCTCTGGTAGCCATAATAAAAGGCCAGAAAGGCACAGACAGAATTACTGCCAAAAATGCTACCTCCATTGGAGAAATCATTATCATCATCATTATCATCAACAGCATCATCATCAGCATCATCGTCATCATTTCATCTGAAAGACGTCTATTGTGATATGAAGGTCTCCCTCAAGGTTTGCCACAAGGACCGGCCCTGCGCCACTTCCATCCATCGGTTTGCAGCAACCATAGCCACGTCCAGCACGTGTGCTTCGCATACGGGCGCAGCGGTCCTAGGGAGCGCCGAGCGCCGCTCGCTATGGAGCCGCGCTTACTAGGGGGCCGCCAGGGTAATGTTTGAACACGCGCGCTACACGGGCTAGAGACGCCTCTGGCTACGTCAGCGACTAAGAATTGCTACGTATGATAGTTGGGTACCTGTATGGCGGTGAGCGCGGCGACGATGGCGGGCCCGCCGAAGCCGTGCGAGATGAGCGAGAAGTGCGTGAGGTGCCGCTGGATGGCCGGCTCCAGCAGGTGCGGCGGCCGCGTGTTGCACAGCGGCGAGCGGTCCTGGTTCAGCAGGTCCATCAGCTCCTTCGTCACCTGGAGTAGACAAATGTATTATTATTGTTAATAACTAACATTACAAAACTTAATATGTTGATCAATTTGAGCTGTAGGTACGTACGCAGCTAACTTCTATTAGTGGAGCGGTAGTGCCGTGGGTCACGTGGGGGTTCAAGTTAGCATTTTTTTCTAAACCGGGTTAATCAGAAAAGATGTTTTGGTAGCCAGCCACATCTAGTCCTATTAGCAGTACGAATGAGCCAAAAGTTGTTAATCTAAAAGTTGTAACTATTTCAAGTTACATTTTAGATTAACATAAAACATCCCGTACTGTAAGTAAAACATGGATGTTTAACATTACGACTAATACCCGGATCAATATCGAATACCCGGTATTCAAGAAAAAATATATGTTTCTACCCGGTTGTAACCCCTCTATATTATATCCTCTTGCGACGAGTATGTATTTTGGCTCACCTAATTCCGATCACTGCAGGTATTAGTGTAAAAATGAATATTTGTTCTTATTTTATTGTGTGATTGGTGGAGAGATAGATGGAGGCCTTTGCCCAGCAGTGGGACACAAAGAAAGGCTAGCGTAAAAAAACAAATATATTGACACATTTTGATGATGAATTTATACTTCGTAAGAAGTGCCGCCCACAAATAGAAGATAACATTTAAAGAGTTGTATCGATCCACCCTAAACTCACAAGAAGTGTATAAACAACACTTTTAGATAATCAATTATCTTTTTTACGTGTCGTCGGGTAAAGTGCAATACCGCGTATGCTAATTCCGGTATGTAATGGCAAAGCTAAAGGAGGCATGTACCTGTTTGGTGGCCTGCAGCAGGTCCCGGCGCCGGCGCGCGTCGTGCTCGGCGTACTGCCGCGCGAGGTACTCGGCCAGCGCGCGCGCAGGGAACTCCGTCTCGCACACGTAGCCGAAATCGCGCGCCAAGTGCACTGCTTCAGCTGCAAACGGGGTTTTAACCTTTTGACCGCTTGGTATTTTAATGTGTAAACATCGCATAAGGTTAAGGGAATCCTTAGCCTTTCTTATCTCGTTTTATTCGCGCGTGCACGTCAATAAAAACCTGGTATATTTTAACGATTTTAGTGTAGTTATAAAAATCGATGTTCTAAAATGTACCAACACATCATTTGTAACATAACACATGTTTTGAACCTAGTAAAAATAACTCGGATTAAAAATAGGGGTCCAGGAGTCCTGTATTCTCTCTATGTACTTCCGACGAGTATAAGACGAGGCAATACAGCGTCGTGGGAGAGCCTACCTTCGACTAGGCTCGTGAGGAGGGTGACGTTGGCGGCTTTCCGCCGCCCCGCCGGCAAGTTGAGTCCGATCTTCTCTAACTTCTCCCGGAGCAAGCGGCCGCCATTTTTACTCTTTGCTCTAAAACAATAACATTAACAAATTATACATCTATAAAGCGTGCTTTTGTCGTTTTATTATACTGCCCTGAACATAATTATCAGGCACATGTCACACAAATTGACTTAGTCACAAACTAAGCTCTGGGCTCTTAAAATGGGTACTAGTACCAGACAACTGTTAACTTACTTATATTCAGAAATACATACTTTAAATACATAGAAAACATCCAAGCCTGAGGCACAAATATCCGCCTTTACCGCCGACCGCTAGCTTCGAAGGCAGGGGTCACGTATAGTGTCACTACCAACTATGAAAAATGTCGTCAAATAGTGAAATATAAGAATTATAACTTCGATGATAAATTCAGAATAAATTATGTCTCGAAGACATCTTAATACCTAGTTAGCTAGTTAGTTAATTAGTTAGGATACTTTTAACTTTGCCATGTAATGCAAAGTTATATTGTATTTTTTCATGGAATAAATAAACTAAACTAGTGTGTTAGTGGTCAAAAGGTTAACCTGTATTAAAACTAACTCTGGACTTCTCTACTTTTTTTCTTCCCCTGTTGAAATCGCATTGGTTATGACTTGCTCACCTTTATTGTCTGTCTGTGTTTAAGTTCACAAGTATGACTGTTTATATGTATATTTGTGGTTAAATGAATAAGAGCCTTCACTACTTTTACAATACGATAGTAATATAGGGTGAGACAACGTCGAATAAGGGGCCGTAAAACATTACCTAATCATTTTAAAACGTGGGGATTAATTTTAATTCAATAGATAGTTAATCAATATTAGACCGAACCTTTCTGTAATCTTCATTTATCGATTACAATAGCAGTATTTGATGGTTTAAAGAACATTTAATTTAGCGCGAAATTACCTTTAAAATATTTGACACGACCATTACCGTTAACGAAGTATTGAAATGTTGATACGAAAATTATTCGTGCGAGTGATCAGAATTGGAACTAGAATTTCTTTTACTAATTGCGTCTTTTGTTTACCAGGTATGCTGCGTGCAACGAAATGTGCTTTTTTATTTTAGGGCAAACGAGTAGTGAGCAACATATCTTCTAATCTGTGGTGAGCACACTGGACACCTGGGCCCTGTTTTATAAAGCAACAAATTACAAGCGGAAGTCTCTTTCTAGCAGAAGGAGTTAGAAAGAGATTTCCGCTTGTAATTTGCAATTTGTAGCTTTATAAAAAAAGGCCCTGATGGCAGGGGGATTTGACACCCATAGACATTTGCATTCTTACACACTACAATCACAAGACTGCTATCCTAAGACTGCAAAGGCGTGGCAAACACTGAGGAATAAGATGGAATGCCCTCTTAATTGCCCAAAAAAGTAATTATTTTACATATATGCACTAATATGAAGAGGATGGATACTGTACAAATGCGAACTTTTAATATTTATTACTATAATTTAATTATTATATACTTTTAATTATTGGCCTTCACTCCTGTTAAGGTGTATTTCGCCAATGCGTTACTGCTCGTGCAAAAATAGTTTCGTGTGTACGCTTCTATTTATACGTAAAGGATTTCTTTACTTTATATTTTTAATCTCTAAACTCTAAAACACCATGCGGTTTGCCGTGTGGTTGCCGGGTTAGAATAGCGCCACTCCATGTCTTCCCGTGGATGTCATAAGAGGTGACTTGGGAATAGGGGCTTGTAGTATTGTTAGGCGATGGGCTTGCAACCTGTGACTAACACACTGGTAAACACCTTAGCCTATTTGTGCAAAATGTGGTTATAGAATTATCAAGAAGTCTTTTTAGAGTTGTTGGTATTTCTGTAGCTCTGCCTACCCCACTCTGGGAATGGAGGCGTAATATTATGTATGTGTATGTAATCTAAAATGCTTATTTTTTATGGCATTGAGAAGGCACACGAGCACTCAGGCCACCTGATGGTAAGTGGAATCTGAGACCTATAGACAATTGAATTCTCAAGACTGCAATCACAAGACCTCCGAATTCGTTCAACCCTGAGGTCTAAGGTGGAATGCCTCTATTCTAGTATTCCACCGGTTGTCTCATCCTCAACGGGAACACAACAATGCGAACACAACTGCTTGATTCCGTATAGAAAATAACACAGTGTTATTTGCGCTCGCAGTGGCGCATGTCCAGTTATTTATAGAAACACCCATCGACTTATTAGAGAAATAAATCCATAGATATCTCACTCGAGGACAATAATTGTTCGGTAAAAGAGTATTTTCTCTTGTGGACTATTCAGAAGCACACGGGGCTAGCTCCACGCGCTTCTGCGGTCCATTAATAAAATGTATGAGCCACCATAGAACCCTACTGTCATAATGACAGCGACATATAAATAATTACAAACACACAACATAACATGTAAAACGACATCGCATTTCATCAGAATAGTCATAACAATTATGCTCTGTAACTATCGATATGATAATTGAGAAAGCAAGACGAATACGAATTTTTTTTTTTTTTTTTTTTTTTTTTTTTTTTTTTTTTTTATGTTAAGGAGAAGGCACACAAGCACTCAGGCCACCTCATGGTAAGTGGAATCTGAGACCCATAGACATTTGAATTCTCAAGACCTCAAATGCGTTGCCAACCCTGAGGACTAAGATGGAATGCCTCTATGCTAGTAATTTCACCGGTTGTCTTATCCCCACACCGGAACACAACAATGCGAACATTGTTGCTTGGCGGCAGGTTAATGGATAAGATGGTGGTAGCTATCCGGACGGACCCTGCACAGGGTCCTACCACCACTAAAATACGAAGTAGTATGATTAACTTTTTTTAAACTGTCCCGGTTATTCATGACACAGGTAATGATAATAAATGAAGACCGCGCAGAGCGTCCAGTGGCGCCCTCACTACTATTATTGTATTCGTTAAACTAAAGTATTGACTTCAAATCGAAGGCCGTATTTTTGTAAAAAAAAAAAAAAATGTATAGCATTTATGACAAAGATGAACTTTAACATTCGTGTAGTCAACTTAACGGCAACGATGGCCAGTTTTCCCATTATAAATATACTCACTCATAGTTCAATTGTTATATTATGTCATATAGGTGCCTTATATTCATTTGTACAAAATATCCTTAGATTTCAAGACATAGTATAGTTTATTAGAGAACACGAACACCTTAATGTGGGCGTCACTGGACGCTCGGTGCTGTCTTAAATAATTTTATGAGTTAACAATATTATAAGGTGATAAAACAATTAAAACCGCGGTATTACTAGTTTCGTATGATTACGCACTACTTCTGTACCTACGTTACGGTATAATTGGTTTTCCACGACAAGGTTCTACAGTGGCTTATTAATTAAAGTTTTTGAACGTACTGTAATGAAAGAAGGATGTGGCAGTACATACTCCTTTCATTGTTTTCTTTTTTCTATTTTGTTATGTCGAAATGTCTCGAAATCTTTTGAATAAAAAAAGATTTCGAAATATGGAATGCCCGCCGGTGGTTTTCAGGGGGACGCTCCAGAGTCTCCAACGGACCGCGTTGGCATTCACATGTGAACTAATGTATATTTAAACGTTAAAATAAATGAAAGAATATATTAACACTGCAAGACGTATACTTTTATTCTACGTAGCTTAGTTGAAAGTGCGTAAAGTATTACGCTTAGGAATAGGCGCCTCCCAGGCTTACATGTTGGAGCCGTACGGGGTATCGAGAATAAGAGAACCGAAGAATCTTCTCGCAAGCAAGAAGTGGAGTGCTCCTGACCTGAACCTGAGTGATATCTTTATTAACTTATTCTCGCTTTAAACTGTTCCCATATTAGTATTTTATTTTTGTGCGTGTCCTTCCCATATAGCATAGCAAAATGGCGACTGGAAAATATAATGGGCTATCTGATACGGAGGATTTTTTAATGCAGTACCAGGCCATTGGAATCATCAAAGGATGGTCTGATGAGCAGAAAAAATATGCCATCGCCGCATATCTAGATGGACCAGCCCTTCACTGGTTTAAGACAAATTTTGAGGAATTCACGACCTACGCAGTGCTAGTGGAAAAATTGAAACTGCAATTTCCTTGCCGAGGTGATTTTGCTCAAAAATTTTACTACAGAAGGCAGCAAAACAAGGAAACGCTGATTGAATATTTCTACGCCTTAGAAAACTTAGCTGTTAAAGCTAAAATCGATGATGAAAGATTCATAAGGCATTTTATTACATCTATGAACCAGCATCACCAGTGGCTGTTGGCATCGAAGTTATTTGCATCTAAAGAGGAACTTAGAAAAACAATAATGCAAATGGAGGACATATTTAATTGCGACAACACATATGCAAGAAATGTAGAATTGCCAGTTTTTAATCCAGATGTAAACTTCGAAGAAATCAGGAACCGCGGTGATCAGCCGATGCACACACCACGATATGAGTCGACACCGTTCGGGACGCCAGCTACAATAGCGCCACGCAGAGTGCACTTTGAACCAGAAGCACCACGCGAGTCACACGATCTTCGTCCTCGTCCGTGTCCACGCCCACGCCCTTGGACACCACAAGAAAGTTCGCGAAGGCAGCAAGGCGCAGCGACGTCCAATGAACGTTATCGATCCGATTATCGAGAGGTTACTCCTTCTTCATCAAGGCAGCACCCAAACTTCACGCCGCGTCGTTAGTAGATCGGGATGCGACAGGCGGCATGGATTCAAACCCGATCCTTGTAGATAAGTCTAGGGATGTTTCTGTACCGATTATTCCAGTGGTAATAAATGGTATTATTTGTGAAGCACTCGTTGATTCAGGTGCGAGTGTCTCTTGTATCTCCAGATCCCGGTGGGATAAATTATCCTTGGATTCTCAAACGCACGGACCTATGGCCTTGCGAGCGGTAGGCGGTTATGCAATCAATGTGCATGCCTCTGCCGAGGTAGGGATGCAAATTGCGTCAGTATATTATCGGCAACGCGTATTAATTATACACGATACGGCCGAAATAATCATACTGGGACAAGACTTTTTACGACAAAACCAAGCAATAATCGATTTCGCAAAGAGTCAGTTGACACTGAAACAAATTAGTTCGGTGCCTTTCATCTCACGTCATAATGAGAAAAAAACATTTTTTTCTATATGTGCTCATGATCCTAATGAGTTTGTATATAATGAATCTTCTTTGAAGAAAACTGATTATATTTATTTTACAGATTGGGTGCAGCGCAATGAAAACTATTTGTTAAACCTTAACGACGAGAAACCGGTTGTCTTTGACGTGAATGATGGATTGACGGCCAAGCAAAAGACAGAATTGGGTGGTTTATTGAAAGGGTTCCGCGACACTTTTTCTTTTGCAACCCGAGAATTGGGATGTTATAAGGATACTTTTATTTCAGTGAATACCACGGATGATGAACCAGTTCATAAAGCACCGTATCGGGTGTCGAATAAACAGAGGCAAATAATTGATGCGCAAGTACAGGAGATGTTGGAAAATGGCATAATACAGGAGTCAAGAAGTTCTTATGCTTCACCCGTTGTGTTGGTGGACAAGCCGGAGGGCCCACCAAGATTTTGTATCGATTTTAGAGCGCTAAACAAAAAAATAAGGATGGATTCGTACCCGATTCCAAGGACGGATGATTTGCTTGGTTGTTTACAGGGAGCCAGATATTTTGCTGACCTTGATATGAATTCAGGGTATTGGCAGTTAGCTCTGGGCGAAGGCAAAGAAAAGACGGCCTTCGTGACGCATACGGGGCTATATGAATTTAATGTATTGCCGTTTGGTTTGAAAACGAGTCAAGCCATGTTCCAGCGAGTGATGGACAAGGTGCTTGCAGGGTTGAAATACAAAAAGGTTGTTGTATATGTCGATAATATTTTGGTTTATGGTAAAACGTTTGAAGAATTTGTGTCGGCATTGGAAGAGGTTTTATCGCGGTTAAAATCGGCCAACTTAACCCTAAAACCGAGTAAATGCAAATTTGGGTACCAGAAAGTGACAGTTTTGGGACATGAGGTGTCAGCAAATGGAATTGGGCCCGATGTGAACAAGATAAAGGCAATGAGGCAGATACAAACCCCAAGGAACGTAAAGGAGGTTAGATCAGTGCTGGGTTTGTACTCTTATTACAGAAAATTTATCGATAATTTTGCAGAGATCGCATTACCGATAACGAGCCTTACAAAGAAAAATAAAAGGTTTGTTTGGGCAGAAGAAGAACAGAGAGCGTTTGACAAATTGAAGGAGAAAATGTGTTCCGCACCGGTATTGGCATATTTCTCTAATGATAAGGATGCGATAACGAGAGTGTTTGTCGATAGTTCCGAGAAGGCGTTGGGAAGTTGCCTTTGTCAGGGCAAGGAAGGTGAAATGAAGCCAGTTGCATACGCCTCAAGAAAATTAAGTGCCGCTGAACAAAGATATTCAGTGACAGAGAAAGAATGCCTAGGATTAATATGGGCGATAAATTATTTTAAGCACTATTTGTGGGGAATGAAATTTCAGGTTGTCACTGACCATAGAGCGTTAATATGGTTAAAAAGCAAGCGTGACATGAACGGCAGACTCGCCAGATGGGCTTTATCAATACAGTCCTGGGACTTCGATATTGTATACTGCTGTGGCAAGGATAATGTCGTAGCCGACTTCTTGAGCAGAAATCCGTTGATCGAGAACCCGAGTGCAGAGTGTATGGAGAGAATTCCCGAACAAGAAGACGGATTCGTCTTATATGCGCTGAATAGCGATAGTATGAGGACGGCACAACGAACTGATTCATTTTGCCGCCATATTTTGGATCAAATGCGACAGAGCAATACGAATGTTTATCAAAATTATTTTTTGCAGGATAATTTATTGTATAGGAAAAGGGATGTTGGACAAGAAACGAGAAAGCTCTTAGTATTGCCGCAGGAGAAGTTTGCAGAATGTATGCTAGAATTGCATGATGAGCCAGTGTCTGGAGGACATTTTGGTTTGTTTAAGACATATGAAAAGTTTAATGAAAGATATTACATGTCCAAGGCAGAGAAAAAAGTAAACGAATATGTCAAGTCGTGTCAACAGTGTCAACTGAGGAATGTCAACAAAGTGATCGCACCATTAATACCGATAAATGTTGCAGATTTATTCGACAAGTTTTGCGTCGATGTGGTAGGGCCGTTACAGATTTCGAATAAACAGAATAGGTATATTTTAGTCGCAGTGGAATACCTCTCGAAGTATGCAGTGTGCAAAGCCGTGCCCAGAGCCACCGCGGAAACCATCAATGAATTTTTGGTTACCGAAATATTGTGCCGATTTGGAGGAGTTCGACAGCTGATAACCGACAAAGGCTCAGTATTTACTTCTAATACCATTAGAGAGACCGCAAGTCTTTTTAATGTGACGCTCACACATGCGACAACATATCATCCGCAAACAGTTGGTTTAGTGGAACGATTTAACAGGACATTATTGGGCATGATCTCAAAGTATGTCTCGGAGGAGCAACGAGACTGGTGTACGTATTTGCCTATGGTATGTTATGCCTACAATAGCGCGAAACAGGCTAGCACAGGTGTGGAGCCGCATTTGATTGTGTATGGTAAGGAACCATTATATAAATCTGATATCGAGTTGCGCATCAATAATCTCCGGGTTTCAGATACGCTAGCGGATAAAATAACAAGATTGTCGATATTAAGAAGAAAAGTTGCCCGGAATATACAGCGCGCCCAACTGAAGCAGAAGTTTTACTACGATATCAAGGCCAAAGATATCTCTTATGATAGTGGGGACTTCGTAATGCTATACTGTCCGAAGCGCAAGTCTGGATTAAGCAATAAACTTGCTAGGAGATACAAGGGACCATTCGAAATTGTTACAAGGCTTTGTAATAATAATTATAAGATCAGGAAAGTCGGTACGGTAACAAAATGTATTATTGTTCATAGGAATAGGTTAAAGAAATTTCATGCTAGAGCTTAGTTATAAAGTTGTATATAATTGTGTATAGTCATGTATAATATTAACTTTCTTTTTGTCTTTGCAGTTCGCTAACACAATGAGCGAGCATGAATAGCCATGAAAAGGGAGAGGAAAGTGAGATGCAGGCTTGTCTCCATGGGAACATTACTTCTGGTCTTATGATGAGAATTCCACTTTGCCTGTAAGGTGTGGAAGAAACTCTGTATGGGTTTCATCTCACATAACGCCTGACAGATGTTTTCTATGGTGCTCAAGTCACGTATTTCATATCGTTTGTTATGTGATGGCGATATGGTTGGATGCTTATTCATGCTCTTATGATGTTATTATGGGCAGCTTAACTCAGCATCAGTACATGAAATTAATAAACACCATTAAAGACATCTGAAAACAAACAATTATACGGGGCCAAGCATCAAGCTATCGAAGAGCTGGCGCCTATTAAAAGACAAGACATAATAGTTTAAAACAAAATTTCAACGATACGGCTCTACAGAAGGGACGGGCATGGTGCAGTCCAGACATCGGACTTCCTGTGCCTTCCACATCAAAGGCAGGATTGCATGTCAGTGTTCCTTCTGCTAACAGCAGCCGTCAGACTTCTTACATCAGTTTTTTTTCAACTCAGCAAATGCGCATGTAATAAAAACATAATTATACACATTAAATCAAGAAACTCTGTATGGGTTTCATCTCACATAACGCCTGACAGATGTTTTCTATGGTGCTCAAGTCACGTATTTCATATCGTTTGTTATGTGATGGCGATATGGTTGGATGCTTATTCATGCTCTTATGATGTTATTATGGGCAGCTGTACTTTATTTGATTTAATGTGTATAATTATGTTTTTATTACATGCGCATTTGCTGAGTTGAAAAAAAACTGATGTAAGAAGTCTGACGGCTGCTGTTAGCAGAAGGAACACTGACATGCAATCCTGCCTTTGATGTGGAAGGCACAGGAAGTCCGATGTCTGGACTGCACCATGCCCGTCCCTTCTGTAGAGCCGTATCGTTGAAATTTTGTTTTAAACTATTATGTCTTGTCTTTTAATAGGCGCCAGCTCTTCGATAGCTTGATGCTTGGCCCCGTATAATTGTTTGTTTTCAGATGTCTTTAATGGTGTTTATTAATTTCATGTACTGATGCTGAGTTAAGCTGCCATCTGGCGACGCTTACGTTCGCAAACTGTACTACTGATATATGGTTTTTTTTTAATTTAATGACATGTAATTAAATATCTTAGCACAGCTGTAGTTAGTAATAAAATTTTTTGTTAGTATATATTGATAACGATTGATGGTCTTTCAGAGCATGAATTCTTATCACGACTTAAATAGGTAGGTAAAACTAATATTCCTTCAGAATATTACTTTAAATGTCATGCCAAAGTGACATGACATATCTGATGTCATCTCACTTAGAAATAGTGCCTGTGGCACCATAGACAGTAACTCTGTCTGATGAGAGGGGATGTCTATGGTTCCGCAAGTAAAGGCGACTGTGTGCGCCAAACCCTAAGGCGTTAAATCATAGACACGGGTCTATTTGTTTTTTAATGTCGATACCAACCTCCTTGGTACGATGTTTAATGTTTTTGTAATTTTATGCTGGCAACGTATAAAGGGAATTGATTCTTTCTTGTTGACCAGGCACCTTCAGTGTTTGGGCTGTCAAGCATGTTTGACAGTAGATATGTAAGGTTAACCATGGATCGCGTCTTTTATTTTTGGCAGGGTTTTTGAAGAGTCGAAGTTTGCTATGGCAAGTAGCGCAGACGATGCCGATGACGCATGGTACGTCACTAACACAAGTTTTGGCATCAGATGCGGTATTGTCACAGGAAATTATCCTGTAGAGCAGGACGATCCCCCTTAATGTATTGTTCCCTCCTTAGGTAGTCATTAGGGTTTCGTATAGGATAGCATAGGTAGGGACCTTGCTTCCAGAGGGGCGAGGGATGTAATGAAAGAAGGATGTGGCAGTACATACTCCTTTCATTGTTTTCTTTTTTCTATTTTGTTATGTCGAAATGTCTCGAAATCTTTTGAATAAAAAAAGATTTCGAAATATGGAATGCCCGCCGGTGGTTTTCAGGGGGACGCTCCAGAGTCTCCAACGGACCGCGTTGGCATTCACATGTGAACAAATGTATATTTAAACGTTAAAATAAATGAAAGAATATATTAACACTGCAAGACGTATACTTTTATTCTACGTAGCTTAGTTGAAAGTGCGTAAAGTATTACGCTTAGGAATAGGCGCCTCCCAGGCTTACAGTACCCATAGGTACATATTCATGTACTTAGATTAAAAGAATAACTTTGTTAGCCAATTTTGGCTACGGGAGAAAATTTATATGATGTGCCTAATTTAAAACAGACTTGCTATAAATCAATTTCGTATACGAGCGTATGATTAATTTTAAAACAAAATGTCATATTAGCTGGCCTCTTATTCATAACCATTCAGAAGCCGTTGACCCCACGCGAGCCAGGGCCACTAAAAAAGGTAAAAAATGACGTTTGTCAAACTTCTGACAGGTCGCGTGTAGTATCGCTACTGGCCGCTAGATGGAGCCACGGATAACCTATCGATTACCGCCAAATGTACTTACTTGATTGACGTATAGAAAGCTATTCGAGGGCAATTTTATTTTTGTCGTTACAGCAAAGCAGCGTGATGTTTGCTCCAAGCACGTAAGGTTTGAAATGGATTACGTTTTGATTTTGCGACGGCAAAAAACATTATTGTCGGTATGTATGTCGGATGTAGTTACCAAAACTGGCTACCAGTATTAACCGTGGAATATAAAGGCTCGTTAACGGAATTGTTTTCGATAAATTTCTTTGATGAAGTTTCGGAATAAGCGAGCGGAGGAATGCGCGTCGCTTGTAGATTATGATTGATTAAAATTAAAGTGTATCTCGGTTTTTTTCGCTGTCCAAGAGTTGAATAATCAATATAGCGGTAGGTTCCATTTAAGTTTTGATTACAATCTATATCTTATATTGAAATAAACTAGGTGTTGAGGTAAGCCTATGCACATTAAAATTATTAGCACATAATACTGTTTATCGATCAGTTATAGTGAAACGTTTACTATAACTGACCAATTAATTACAGTGAAGAGTTTAATAATAAAAGTTTAAAGCTCAATCAATATGTAATTAGCTCCCGTCAATAACTAAAGTTTTAATGCACATTTTGGAATACTTATCATTTCAGTTATTATCGAATAAATGAGTTACGAATGAATGAGCTACTTTTTCATTTTTGGCGAGTATTTTAATGCGAGATTTAGGTTGTTTTAAAACATTACGTAATGCTGTTTGTTCCTTTTTCTGATGTTTTTTTTCGGTAAAAGATTGGTTTTGAACTGAAGTTTATTACTGTTGTTTTAATTTTACGAACGAGAGATTTAAGTTGCCGAAATTTAAAAAAAATGTTTTGCCCACTTTCTATAAAAATGTACCAAGTTAATTATTTTTTTACCCATAAAAATTATATGGAAGTGTTAAAAAGTAATTTGTGAATTTTTTAGACGAATTTTACAGCAATAAATTGTATTTTTTTTATACCTTTTAAACGTCAAAACGATTCGTGAATATGCGATATTCTAAACCTCTTACAGCAAAGTTCTCAAAACAGTAGCCGGTTTCAGGTCGATTAATCAAAATTAAATAGAGACCTGAGGTAGGCTTTTGCCAGCAGTGGCACAAAAATGCGCGATAAGATAAGAGAGGTCATTCAAAAATTAAATTAAATTAAATATCACATAAATTTACTTAGACTCAAGCTAAGCTTTAGGCTTGTACTATGGGTACTAGACAACGATAAACTTACTTATATAGAGAAATATATATTTAAATACATAGAAAACATCCAAGACTCAGGAACAAATACTCGTGCTCAACACACAAATATCTGCCCATACCGGGATTTGAACCCAGGACCCCTAGCTGCGAAGGCAGGGTCACTACCAACTAGGCTAGTGTGTCGTCAAATATTTAAACTAAGAAAATAGTAGCCAGTCATTAAAAATAACGAATCTTTTGTCTTAAAGGTATCTTTTTAGTAGTGAAATCAAAACAGACCGACATATACTTAAACATAAAAAAGAAACAAAATTTACACTGTCTTTATAAAGTCATAGAGAAAAGATTCAGATACCATACAAATATTATGTTTACATTATGACTATAGGCACGATAAATCAAATGGAATAAGTCTATCGTCATTAAAACCTAATGCGATATCGTGATAAAAAATATAAAGCCAAACAAACCCGATCAAAAGATACCCAATACCGTAATTAGAGAAAACACCCGTTACATCGAATCGTTAACATTTTCACACGTCCGCTTAGCCAGCGACAAAAGAACACCGCACCGCCTAACGAGCCAAACAATGAATTTGAATTTAGAATCAATGGAAAACTAAATCGGATGAATCGACATATCAGAAACTAATGGCCAGTACCAATGTAACCATTGAACGCCCGATTTAAAAGATTATTTATCAAGTGAGAAGATTGTGAAATAGTGGATTCAAATTTCGAATTGCGTTTTTAAAACACGCGTTCGAACTCTATCTAATATATAAAATTCTCGTGTCACGGTGTACGTTATTGAACTCCTCCGAGACGTCAGGACCGATTTTAATAAAATTTTGTGTGTATATCGGGTAGGTCTGAGAATCGGCCATGTATTTTGCATACCCCTAAGTGATGTAAAAAAAAATTGCAGCTGGCGAAGCCGCTGGCGGGTCGCTGGTATTATCTATTATTTAATTCAATGTTGGAATAGCGATTAACGGTTTCAGGTCTTCACGTCCAATTAATTCTATGATATGGTTATCGACGCCAAAATACAAGTAACTGGTATTGTGTAGCTAGGAATCCATTAATAATCCACGTTTGATTAAATCGAAATGGCGTGCCTACTTACGACATAATGTGTTTTTAAATTTCGAAAGAATGACGGCGTGCTGTCCGTTTCGGCGGCAGCCGATCGGATATTAGGAACAATAATAAATTAAATCTTTTAACTACTGAGAAGCTTGTTTTGCTAAACAAGTAACTAAAGCGTAAAGGGGTAAATTACAATATTTTAAAACTTGAAATATGTAAAATTAATGTATTTTAGCACAGAGCGCTATGCGCTTAATTACGATAATCGTTCAACTCTACGCTTAAAGAACGCCAAAAACCTACAGTTTGCAAAGCAATTTTTATTTAGAAACGTGTTCTAATAAAAAGACCTAAGACCAAATTCAGTTGCGCCTCCAAACCGGAGTTTGCCTCCATAGTAAGTACCTACTCATTCCCAACTCGCTCGCATCACAAGCGTAAATTGCATCGAATGACATTATCTACTCGAACCGGTTCATAATTCATGCAATATCCGTATAATAGCCGCAATTACAAATTAAAAACACTGTTTCACACAATAAATAACTGTCACCGGTCAGTTTGCTCGTTTTAATTGAATTTAGAACACGGTCCTAATTGCCTTCATTACGCGGCGATTGTCAAAACGCGCTGGCCAGATATCCGCGGCTTTTATTAATTTATTCCTGGCAACACCGTTACCAATAATGGCGGTAAAATAGCAGCTGGGTTTGTATCTTGACATTGTTACGAATATTCCACATTCTCGAGTGCGGCGTTTTAACGTAATTACGGCTATATTTAATAAATTTAAGCGATACATGTAAATAGGTAAATGTCACACAGCAGCTCATTTACGTGTTAAGATGGGCAATTTTCATGTTAATACAGTAAATTGTTTCGAGCTTTTTAGTCGCAAGCATGACCTATTCAGGTTTGATGTAAAATGTATTTATGTTAAATACCTTTGTCGTATGACAATAATGAACTGTAAAATATGGTTGGTCGTTATCGTTGACACGACTGACATATATCTGTTTAACTATTATTCTATTTCTATGTTCCATTTTATATTCCGTACTACCGTATACTAGTTTTACTCTTTATTCAACTTTGGGTACTTTCGAAGCTCATCATTTTCCGGTTTAATATCCTGTAGTTTTCTATGTTTCTTATAAGTATATAATAAATGAAAAGGTACTAAAAAACTGCCTGAGATGGAATTAGCATAAAATTATAAGCCATTGTCAAACTTATCTGGCATCTGACGTAGATTTATGTTGTGCAACCCTTTAACATCAATTTATTTAAAATGGCGTTGGCGTAACACACATTTATTCAATAGATATTATTAAAAAATCATGCAAATTAACTCAAAAAAAAAAAAAAGTAGTAAGTAGCAGTCACATAAAATACGACTAAGAGCCATCAAAAACAGTAAATAATAACATAACTAGTTTTATATTATCTGTGTTCATACTGCAAACACTAAAAAGGAAAACGTATAACGACAGCAAAAAAACACGAAATAAATACAGTTTTACAGAGCGGAACGCGGAGACATCTATTCCTGAAACACATTTTACATTTTCAAAAATTCTTATTAAACTAAGTATTATAATTATAAACCCGCCTATAACTTCAAGTACAATTTTCATTTACTTCCGTTCGTCTCGATATTTAAAAATGTTTACGACTTGGGGTGCCAAATATATTTATACCTGGGGCTCTACATATTCTACTCAGGCTAAACCTAATTTATTTTCTTTTGACATGCTATCGCATTGTCAACGTTATGATAGCTCTTATTTATTTGACAGGAATGGCGGCCGAGTTAAAAACAAATGATACGGAGAAATTGTTGCGAAAATAAAGTCATATTATAAACACGTAAGTGCTCGTTCCTTCTTTAAGGTCCAACGCTTTAACCGATCGACTTAAATATATATAGCCGGTGCTTTTTCTCCCGTGAAATTTAACAGTTCCCGAGGGAAGAGCGATAAATGACATCTACGCGGACAGGGTCGCGGGCAAAAATACTTTACATAATCTGACATTTCCGAAGGTAATAGACATAGTGGTGGACAGTATAATAATAACTAAGAGTGGACGGAGTATGCATCAATGTAGTACATGTTGATATCTAGAGTCGATACTAAAACATCATCATCACTTTTAAATATTCTTAAATATCTGGGAGCTTTTACTGTCAAACTAGTTCACCTGAATAAAAAATACAGGTACTACAGTCGTTTGTGAATAGCAATTAGGGACCAGCCTTAACAGTGCCAGATAACTTTGTGCCCAGTGTTGCCACTAACAAGCTCGAGGGTGTGACGATTCGTGACCGTACAACGATCACAATTCGGAAGTGAAACCGACAGTTCTTAATTTGAATAAGTTAGCTGAGATATTGATCGGAAGTTTCGGTTTATGGCGTCTCATTTTTAAATTATACTTAATAGTGTTGTGATGTTATAATAGAGTTTGCAGAGTTTCAGAAGAAATGTCGGTGCTGACCATACACTTACTTCAGTAGGTACGTTTTCATTTTGTATTTTTTCCATTAAATTTTATAATAATTTTAAACAAAAATGGGTCATTCTTCTTTTTTACCGACAATTGCCTGTCCTCATTTTACCATACGTTATCAGTTAAAGTATTGATTATTAATGTTTTAGCGTTTGAATTTACGTCCAAACATTTATTTATCTATTAGGACTAAATAATCTTTCACTTTCTCTATCCAGTGTTTTTTTATAAGTTTGTTTTTCATAGAATCGCGTGACAGAGTGGTAATACAAAATTTTGTCTCCTCTGAAAACGGCCACTCTGTCACAGTATATTAGTTTCGGTAAAAAAGTAGAACGACCAAAATACTGTTTGATATGTGTCCTGAGAGTACCTACATAAGTAATTTATATCAATGTGCCTTTTAATTTGTTGTTATTAATTAGAATCTGCCCAAAACACACACACGCTAGCCTAGTTGGGAGTGACCCTGCCTTCGAAGCTAGGGGTCCTGGGTTCAAATCCCGGTAAGGGCACATATTTGTGTGATGAGCACGAGTATTTGTTCCTGAGTCTTGGATGTTTTCTATGTATTTAAGTATATATTTCTCTATATAAGTAAGTTTATCGTTGTCTAGTACCCATAGCACAAGCCTATTTAGGGCTTAATTTGGGACTAGGTCAATTTGTGTGACATTGTCCCGTGATATTATTATTATTATTATTAAAACTTTAAGACCATGATAAGTTCAAGTAGAAATCAGAATGCTTCCCTCAATAGAACTAAAATTAGACTTAGGTACAACTTATTTAAATGACTGCCTTTACATTTCTGTATATGGTGGTGACGAGAGCCTTTTGACTTCGTCTGCTTTTTCATGAAAAATAAAATACATTTAACTCTTAAGTCGGTGTTCCTTTATTCCATTAAGTACTATTATTTCTTTGAAGTCCTAGTTTAAAACAATGTCAATTTTAAAAAGCTGTAAATTTAATTAACTATTGAACGCAATTATTGGGTGACATGTGACATTCAATCAACGTGTCATGTCGCCCGATCGTCGTCGTATCCGATCTTTGTGTTGCGAGGACGGCAAAATTAAATACAGTACGATAAATTGGCTCTCTTTATTATTTACTAGCTTTGCGGTTATAACTGGCCAGTTGCACATGGTTTTCCTGGTAATCTAACGGTAGCAAGCTTAGATAAAAATAATATGATGGGCTGTTGAATGTTGCCTTTGTTTGACGGTAACACGGGACTGTTTAGGTCTAGAATAGCATAAAAAAAAACCTGTTGAATTCACTATAACTTGTATGCAGCCGTTCTTTAAACATATCTTACTTACGTTACACGACCTACATCTAACCGCAAACAAAAAATGTCTAATAACCGCGGACTGGATGAGCGCTCAGTCTGTACAAGATCGTATCCCGCCGCAAACCGAGCAGTCTTGCCAATGCAAAAAAAAAATATGAAAGCCGGTGATCCAATGATCGGTGCAGCACTACAGCCGCTGCAGAAAGTAAGTATAAGGTAGCGGCGGCGTGAGACCCTTTAGTGTACTTGTCAATGAAACCACCAAATGAAAACAAAAAATATTTGTACTTGTCAATGAAACCACCAAATGAAAACAAAAAATATTTGTACCTGACGAAACCATGTTGTCGATGTTATTTGTATTTTTCAAAATTAACAATTAAAAATGCGATTTAATTTGTAAAGTTTGACCAGCGAAATGTGTTACAATAAAAAAGGACATGATAAGCAATTAAAAACATTAAGTTTGTAACGGGTAAAATGCATAGCTAAATTGGAGACGTTGTGGCAGTTTGGCTCAACTTGCTTTATAAGGGACAAGCGAAGCTAAAAGAAAAATCGCTAGCAAGGCAATGACTCGACGGCTTTATATTTAAAACAGGAAGCTCACAAGCCGCGGCTTGTACGTAGTTAAAAAATATTTAAAACGAATTATTACATTATGCATGAAGTTAACTGAAATATCTAGCGTTTATTATAGGCATTATTATAATAAGCTTACGTCAGGTGCGTATTGTTTATTCATTGGTAATTGTATGTTGATATAGTCATGACGGGAAATAAAAAACATCACTTGGTTAATTGTATTTTCATACGATAATTCTTTAGGTGCTGATTAATTGGCAATGTAAGGCAAAGAAAATAAAAGGACATCTTGTAGTAGGAATACTCTATGATATATAACCCTTATACCCTATTTTAAAATTTTACTGCCTTTGAACCTAGTTACATTTATTAGACTAGGCAGTTTTTTTTACTAAGTAATTACATGCAAAAAAGCTTACAATTTCATACAGAATTATGTGAGTCATCGAAAACTATTTTTTGTACCCATCTCAAGAACTTAATTAGATCTGATTAAGTTTATGATTATTAAGAGCTAGCGTTGTCGAGACCACTTGAGTCAATCTAAGCTAGACATTAAATAATATTTAGATCTGAATTACATGGTATGATAGCCAAGTTCTCTAATGATAATATATTTTTATGACATCATCTCAGTCTAGATGTTTTATTCTTCGAATTAATGATGCGCCTGCCAATCATCTACGATTTAAAGCTAAGTCTTTATTAATGTGGCGATATTCTAGGCGAATTATTGGGTGATCGGAGTAAAATGGCCAACATTATACAATTTAATAACAAAAAATTCTCCTCGTCATAAAAAAACCATGCCAATAATCAATACAATTTAATATGAGCGTAAAGGAAAAAGCTATAGGATATAAGCCTGTGAAAGAAAGATCTTTCACCGTAAACTGAATTGTTTAGCCATTCATGGTAACCCCCCTGAGCTCATGATAGAGATTGTTGACGAACTCCTAAGAGTTAGAGTTATTACGAACTCCTACTTACAGCCGGCGGCATAGCTGTTGACGCAATAGAATCAATGCTATGCGTAAGCCTTGGCGTTTTGTGTGCTGCACACTTTCTGTCTTAAGGACCGCCGCCGCAACGATCGGTCATAGCAGATTCCACTAATTGAATTAGGGAGTCCATTCAAGCTGCATTCTAAGGAAGCTAGCGACTGTAGAATTCTGGCAAATTTTATAGAATGAAACATTCGATTTTTTTTCTAGTTTTATTTATGAGATGGCTAACGAGCGCACATGCCCCCTGGTTTTACGTGGGATCTGAGACACATAGAAACTTGAATTCTCAAGTCTGCAATTGCGTTGCCATGCCAACCCTGAGGACTACGATGGAGTGCCTTTGTGCTAGTAATTTCACCGGTTATCTTATCCCTATACCGCAACACAGCAATGCAGCTTGGCAGTAGGTTTAAGGATTAGATGGTGGCAGCGATTCGGGTGGACCCTGCACAAGGACCAACCATCACTAAGTTATACAAATTCTTTTTTTTCAGCAGTCGTGCGAACATTAAGTTCGCATAATGCCGCTTCTCCCATTGGTGATGCTGTAAGAAGTCCAGACTTACCGACGCAGCACTCCTCCTAAGAGCGACGCGTTGAGGCACTCCGGCGGCGACAGGCGGCGCTGCACCTCCGCGACGGTGACCTTGTACTTGCTGGTGGAGGAGAGCAGCGAGAGCCGGCCCGGCACCGAGCAGAACACGTCGTTGGGTGTGCAGCCGCCGCCCAGTCCGTCGCGACCTTTTATCGCTGGAACAACGCGTCTTATCAGCACATGGACCAACACCAACAACACTTGCCATTCGCGTGGCTGAATATTGGTCAGCTTCTATATAAATATAAAGACCACCAAAATATCTTTCAGAGCCGAATGCAGAAAACGAACATCAAATTAAATGGCCTCGGTATACCGGATTTAGAATATGACTACCATTTTAGCGAGCATTATTACGACCTAATAAATAGTTTTAGCTATTTTAGTGATGATGTCTGTACTTTATTGTATCAGCAGACCAAATTTTGTAAATGACCACCAAATTATACTGATAAAATTAAGTCGCTATTACCACCTAAGTAAAATACCTAAATATATTTTATTGTAATAAAATGTAGGCATATTACCAAACAAATTGTAATAGCGCTATGTTAAGCTTGCGGTTTAACAGCAGTCCACTCATTGACCCCCGTCCGAAGCGAGAGCCCAGAGTGCGAGTCCTACGACAAAGCGACGAATGAGAGTTCGGCGGGAGCTTTAATAGGATAACGTAATGGTCGGTATTTGGATATAATTTTAAATTAAAATGGGTTTTAAATCAAATTATTTTGGCGGTTATTTACAACTTTCGGTAATGAAAGATATGTTTATTGTACGTTATATATAACTAAATCTAAAGATCCATTAAACATATGCCCTATTTCATACGCCGTTGATACGCTATGAAGAAGAATAACAAGAAAATCATACCGTCGGAGCTACGGAAGTGGCAGTTCCGCAGCCATGACATGCGGGGCTCTATCAGGACATATCTCAGGACACATTTTTAGTTTAAATTGAAGTGGTAGACGGAAGACCGTTACGCTTAAATAGCATCTGTGTATTTAACATTTTGGTCAGTACATCGCCATGATAATTGAAATTAGCGGTGAATGTGACTTTGATACTTACTACTGTAAAAAATATGATGCAGTGTTTTAATCAGATAAAGGAAATTCTACAAGAAATCTCGCCTTTGTCCCACAAATATTTCAACAGACCCTCTCTTTTAGCACCTATTAATAAAACTAGCGTTACAATACGAATACGGCTAATAAATGCGAATCTCGTACAAAAAATATGGGTGATTACTGATTACAAAATTCTCGGGCTTCGAGTTCCACAATAGCACTCCCCGCGAACAGCGCCACGCCCCAAACATGAGCACAGCGGGAACCTTTTTTATTGTAATATTCCTTTATGGCAACCCTAATACAATAAACATTAGTGTGTCATTAACTTTGCACCATACTGGCTCTTAACACCCCACCATTTAAAAAAAAAACAGTCAATTGGCTTTGACGCTTTCACATTTGAAAATTAGAATGTACCTACTAACTTCAAATTTGGAATTGTAATTAAACATCGATAACTAGGGTATCGGCTTTTTACGAGTCTCATTTCCGAATTCGAATGCTCTATTCAAATATAGATTGATTGATCGATTATTTTATTTTGTCGATATCGATTCACTGGTCCGTTGCATGAGATGAGATGAGGGTTTTTTACAATCTATTTAGAAAAATCGATACACCTATCCGATAAGTGCGGTATGAGGCCTAATTACAGTTTTATCTCTATCGGGTCATCTGAAGAGAGTAACAATAAAATGTTTGATAAGTTAATAATATGTACTTATTTTATCGGTGCTCGTGCAATTTAAATTGTATGTGCGGTTAGGATCATTATAAATTCTACCTAGGTCGGAGTGTAGTGTGTGTAACCCGAGTAAGTACCAGAAATATAAAAAAAACTAGCCATCTTGCAAAAAAAAACAATTGGCTGCCTTTTATATTGTAAATAAAGTAACGTAGATTGGGAGGAGGAAGAAATAAATTATTTATTTGCCAGAATACTTTGGCTGCGCCTCGATCTCGATTTTATTACTGCTTTTAGTTTAGCGACTTGGAATATTAGTGTAAATAAAATATGTCTTCTCTCTTTGATGTTATCTGAACTAAGCTAGAAAATAATACATTTTCATTAATATATTACAATTATACAAAGTTCGCTAAAGTCTTTGTACTTTTATCAAATCATTGATTTGTTAAGATATGTATCATAAAAAAATACCAGAAAAATAAAATATATACCTATTATGCATTTTTTCTGACAGTACTTGAGACATATCGATCGATGAGTCAACAAAAAACGCCGTCAGCGAGAGCGGGTAATTTTACTCCGGCTAATTACACGTTTGATCTGGCAACACTTTTGTTTTTTTAGTGACCGCTAAGAAGAATGGTCAAGGCTCGAAAAAAAATAGTGGTAGTCAAAAAATTAATACTTTTTGTTACTCGCTGTAAAAAAGGTAAGATAATGAAAATATAGTTTGACCAGAAGAATTAAATACCTAACATAAAACAACACTTAACAAATAGTATAAACTGTTATTTTATTAACTCTTACGTGAGTTGCAATATCGCAAATAGTCCTTATGATTTTTAAGTAACCTCAAACAAAGAAACTTTGAAGAGTTTGTATTTTTTCGTGCAATAGGGTGAGGTTTTACATTGCTGGTAATTAATTTTGAACGTTAGGTAATAAAAATAACAATTTATGAATAAGAGAGTTCTGTTTAAAGTTATTCAGTGACCACTTTATCAATTACTAACTAATGTAAAAAAAAAAACTAACTTTTTAATAAGGGGAGGTCAGTCATGAATCCTGTCGTGTCATCCATGCCAGCATTCTGAAAATAAAACAATATTGTCAATGTTTTTTTATAAAGCTGCCATGCATTATCAAGCTATGCACAAAACTTATCAATAAAATACGAGTAATGCACCCTACTGTTGCATGATTGAGGCTAATTACGTATTACGACATAAGGAGGACCGCCAACTCAGCGCGCACATTCCAGTGACCGACTACACGAGGCGCAACCTCAGCAAAATACGAAATTACCTATTAATAACAACTTCAATGTAGATTCACTTTTCGTTCACACTTCGAGCAATTGTCATCTCGCTTAGGATTAATTTCTGTAACATTTGTTTTAATTAAAATAGTAATAAAAGTTTTTGGTTTTTTTTCGAACCTCCGATAGCAGCTAACGTAAGTGGCTCGTTCCTTTTTAAAACTTGTGTATGAAAAATCGTCACTAAGAAACGACGTAACCGTCATTAACTAACAGTGAGTGCGGCCGATAGTCTGTTATCAATTTATTATATAGTAAACTATTATCTATAATATAAAAATGAATCGCAAAATGTGTTGGTAAGCGCATAACTCAACAACGCCTGGACCAATTTTACCAATTCTTTTTTTATTGTGTTTGTTACTGTCAGGAGAAGGTTCTTATAAAAGAAAAAAACTGAAAAATCCACTGGGAAAGTGAGAAATTTGCAACGGGGCGAAGCCGCTAGTAATAAATAAAAATACGATGTTGGCTAAAGCATGTTAATTTTCTTACAACCTCATATTAAGAAAATGTTTCGAAGGAAAAATGTATGGGAAAATTCCGACATTCCCAAGTTTGGTTCGGTTTTAATTTACTTGGCTTATTAAATTCCTATTGGACTCGCGGACATTTTTGTCCGGTATTGACCGGGGGAGTGCCGACCGCCATTCAATACAATATTGTGATACTGAAGAGGTTTATTAAGAAATCATTAAATATACTGTTTCTAAAAAAAATAGAGAGATAGGTGCTACGTACGCAACGCATTATGAGATCAGTGGGCCTACACAAGTTGCGTTATATCTACCTACGTTACACCGTAGAAATACTAGAAATCAATGATTGACGTTAACATCTATGTACAATATTATCTCTCTTTGGAATCGACTTAGGGTAAGGAGAGATCTTTTACACATTCATTCGTTCGCATGTGTAGGTTTCCTCACCATGTTTTCCTTCACCGATAGAACATCGGGTAATAGACATAAGTAAGAAAAAGTCATCGGTACATGACATCCGCTGGGTTCAATCTCGGTACCGTATGATCACCAGTCGACACCCTCAGCACTAGGCCACCCACGCTGTATGTTATTCCAAACATTTTGAGAGAGTGCTACAATACAAAATATACATTTTGTAAAATTCAACTTTAAAACAATGTACAATGCAATTTATTAACAAGTTAACAAAACCGAACTGCATGTTTCGATTATGTTAGTTACCTACCATTTTTTTTTATTTAACCAGTGGCACTCGCGGTTTTAAGACAAGTCTAATGACATCTCACTCTTTCAAATCGGTCAAGCCGTTTAGGCTACAGAAGGTAACAATTGAACGGGCATATCTACATACATAATTATCCACATAAACACGCGCGAAAAACTTTTTTGCATATTTGTAAAATAAAATGCGACTTTGAGTGCCATTTCCATATTTAAAAAAAATGTACGTAGAGAACATTAAACTATGCAATAATTAAATAATATTCTAATGTGTCCCAAAATATTTGTATGGAAAGTTCATTTTGTATTACCGATATTCATACGTTTTTGGTAACGCAAAGGAACTTTTCATACAAATATTTTGGGACACATTAGAATACGAGTATTATTTTATCCATCCGCCATTCTTTTGGAACACAAAGTGATATGATACCATTATTTTGATATTCTTGCTGCGTTATTCTAGAATATCAACGTGTGTGCTATTTATGTGCAGTCGCCAAGCCCCCGTATGTTCTGTGTGCGCATGATATATGTGCCGTGTGTGTTGTGTATGCTGTGTGCAGTTACCGGCGTCTCCTCGTGCAGCGCATGGTGCAGCGCCAGCTCGTGCTGCTCGCGCGCGCCGTAGTCGGCGCGCCGGTCGCCGCCGCCGTAACCGAAGCCTCCGTGCGATAACTACAGAAACAAATAAACAGGTACATGTTTAATTAATTAACAATACTTGTACACTGATATAGGATTTAGTTTAGATACCTCTGTACCCATAGGTTCTTGAACAACAAACACCAAAAAATACCGTGTTTTATTGATTACTTGATCAAAATATTGTCATGTCATGGTAATCACGGCGGCAACTAGAGAGGAATTAGGAAACCACACACTATTGAAACGAAAAATATAAGAGCATCATTATGACAGCAGCGAAGCCTAGGAGCATTTAATAATAGACATAGCTTTCTTAACAATTTCGGTCGCCATTAAATCACAAAATGACATAGAGTTTCCCGCCAAAAGCAGAGTTCATTGTGTGGCAAGACCGTCTCGGCCGAACCGGAACATTAGTCGGGCTAATCTGCCAAAGTACCCGCTTTGTTGGCCAAAAATATGATACGTTCTATTTTTGAAAGGGAAACGAAAATAATGTTGTCTTTTTCAGCAGCCAGCCACGTTCGTACTTCTGCGGTTGACCAATTAATATAAGTTGAATGTTGAAACTACATTTTTTGAACTCTTGCAAGAGCTATTGACAATTTGTGTGCTTTATACGTTTTTTAAATCTATTTATTAGTTCTACATTTATACATGACAATTATAAATTATTATTCTATATTTTTACCGTATATGGGAAAAGTAAATTAAAGTAAATTAATAAAAAGTCTTAATGTTAAAATAATATTTGTATAGAATTTTGAACTTAACACATATAACACGTATTTGGACATAAAGTGGCCAAAAAAGGTACAGTGGCCAAAAACGGTATAACTGCCCTACGCTGTCTCACGAATATTTGTTTGTACGTATATTCTACCTCATTAATTAGCGCAAAAGACTGAAAAAAATACTTTGATAATTAATAGCATATAAATCTAAACTGGATAAAGCATTTTCTTACAAGTTATTCGAGTAATTACGCCGCCCCTTTGATGCCGATATTATATTAATAACATATTTGCGAAGGGGCGCGAGCTATGCGAAGCTCGCACGGCGAATAGTTCAGGAGATTTGAGAATCGATTCGCTAGTTTGAGTTCTTAAGGTTCGCTTTGTGAGAATTTTAATGTACAAACTAAGTTAATTCGTTTTTGGAAAGTCCTAGGAAATTTAAGCTCGGTTAGAAAAGATTGTGATTCAGCTCATATGTCGTGTTAGATATAAGGCTGGTTTTGCTTTATTGGTTTGGCGCAGTTTGCCTAGTTGGTGGTGACTCTATCGACGAAGCCAGTGGCCCATATTCGATTTCCGGTAACGGTGATTATTTTTTCCCGAGTCTGAGTTATTTTATTATCAAACGTTTATTACTTTCCCGTAAGTTTTCTTGCAACTTCCAGGGCTTCAGTCAGTCACACAATCCTTACGCCTTCTTTCGCAATGAATGTGTTAACAAAATAATGTAGGAAGAGCTTATGGCAAATAGTATGCTAACGCCTACTCTAGCCACAACACAAGCAGTCTGAAGACTGCAAAAGCGTTGCCAACCCTAGGGAAATGAAATGTCGCAGAGCTAGAAATTTCACCTGTTGTCCCATACCGCCTGTACACACTCGGCCGAAACCGTCCGCGACCGGGAGACAAGACAAGAGCGAGTGAGACAATACGAGAACAGTATTTCTTTTGGCCTGTCTGGGTGTCTCGACGAGTGTGTACAGCCGGCATTACTGGCACCGAAACATCATGGCGAACACTGTTGCTCGGCGGCAGGTTCTAGCTGAAATGGTGGATGGTTCCGGATGGACCCTGCACAAGTGATCACCACGACTAAAGTTAAGTGACTGGATAGATAGGCATGTTGTAATCATGTAGTGCTTACTTGCGCTTGGATTTGAAAGTGACTAAGAGGCGTATTAATAAAGTTGTCCACACACAGAAAACAGAGGCGGTGCGGAGGCGGGCGTATTGCCGTTACAATGCTCGTAACATAACACAAGGCCTTCTCACAGAGCGCAATGTATACGGCAATACGCAGCTAAAACTAATCTGGCTGGACATGACTCAAGACGCAGAGTTTTCTATGACTTGACATTACTTGGATGTATGTGAGACACCTTAGCCCAGATCAGTCTAAAAATATTGCTCTTAATAAGTGAGGGTTCCAGGGTGATAGGCGGTGGTACTCACGTGGTGCGCGTGAATGTCGTGGTGATCCCGATGGTGGCGCAGGTGCGGCGGCTCGTGGTGGTGGTGGCGCGGCAGCAGCTGCTGCGGCGCGTAGTGCTGCGCATACGCCTCGCCGCCGCCGCCGCTGTACTCCATGCCATGGCTCTGCGGAAGAAGCTTGGGTGTGAACAGTTCGTTCGGGCGGGAAGATTCAAGAGTAGCGACCGCGGACTGGATAGCGAAGTGTTAGCAGGCCTTCCAAAAGGTGGATCGATAATCTGGTATAGATCACATGAAACTGACAGATCCGAGTAGCACAAAACTAGATAGCACTGATAGTCGAGATCCTTGGGGCAGGCCTATTTCCAGCAGTGGACGTCTTTCCGCTGATATGATGATAATGAAACAAAAAATATTGTCTAGTGATATGTGAAAACGTTACTCAGACATTATAAAGACGTTACTTTATATAAAATTTCAAGGTGTTTCATACTTTTCAAGAATAAACTCCATTAAACCCGCTCTCTATTTTGTTTGTTTGTACCCCTATTGCAATCGTATTTTGTATGACTTGACCGGTCTATACAGATTGAACGATAACAACATGATAACAAGGCTAAATCTAATGTAGACTAGGGCTTTGGTGTGGTGTTACCTGTTGTTGGTGGTGCGGGCTGGAGGGATGCGGCGCGGGCGCAAAGGGCGGCGGGAAGTACGGCGGCTGGAAGTCGGCCAGCGAAGGCTGCGAGCCGCCGCGGAAGCCGCCGCCGCCCAGGCCCAGCCCGCCGCCGCCCAGGCGCTCCTGGAACAGGCACAAAGGTTAAACTCTCATTGTGAAATATACCATCCCCCATATATCCCCCGTGTGGTTGCCGGGTTAGAATAGTGCCACTCCATGTCTTCCCATGGATGTCGTAAGAGGCGACTAAGGGAATAAGGGCTTGTAGTATTTTTAGGCGATGGGCTTGCAACCTGTCACTAATACACTAGTAAACTTCTTGACCTGATTGTGCAAAATGTGGTTACAGAATTATCAACAAGTCTTTTTAGAGTTGTTGGTATTTCTGTAGCTCTGCCTACCCCACTCTGGGTATGAAGGCGTGATGCTATGTATGTATGTATGTATGTGAAATATACCAACGGTTTGTATAGATATATTTATGTATTTACGAGTACTTTATTGTTCTAACAGCATCACTGTTAACTGACCACTAGTGCCTTATTGCATGGTCACAAGTGGTCAATTAACTGTGTTGCTGATGGTACACTAACCTATGTTACTGTCTGCTATGATACTAATATAGCAATTCTGCTCAACGCAAACGATCTGACGCCAGCTAAGAAATCTTTTATTGGAAAATCGACTATACTGACGAGTATATATGCAAAACGTCTCGTTAAAAATTGACATTTGTTTCATACAAATTGTGTCAAATTTTACAAAGACGTCTCATTTTAACGAGACTTTTTGAACATAGGAACCCTGGCTCAGTAAATGAGTACCTATAAGGATCTTGACGTGTAGATTGATGTAGGTTTTTGATTTTTTATATATTTTATTTTTATTTTATTATTAGATGTTGTACTTAGTTATTTCAATGATGTTGTTTTTTACTCATGTGAAAATATTCGCTATCACGATCCTTACGGAGAAAACTACTTACTTAATTGTTTTAGTATTAACATGACATCACTTTATTGCTTTACGCTTTTATATTGTAATTCTGACAACCTCAATGTAATGTATGATAATTTGACATGCTGTGCAATTTATGCTATAAAATTACATTGAGTAATAAATAATATAATGTAATGTAATCTACTAGTGAAAGAACTTTCAAAATCGGTCCAGTAGTTTTTGAAGTTTATTGCTTAAAATCCCAAAAAATACAAATCTTTTCTAGCTCCGCGCGCTTATGTCCGCAGTCAAAGCATATTTTAGCTATTTGTGCGTTTACGAACAAGAGGGTTAGCGTGTCTTCCTAAGGTTGCAGGTTTAGGCCAATTCCTGAATTGGCAGTATGCTTGCAGTAAAATGTACAGGCGGCGTAAACACTGCGCATTGCTTGGTGTACAGATCTGGGATTGGAGTGGACTGTAGTAGGTTGCACTGGTGAAGAAGAACTCTTTATTCTTAGTTTATAATTATTATATTTGGAGCACTTGTTGCCTAGTACACGGATTGTTGGAAGAGAATGTTACCAGTTTTTGTCAGTAGACTAAAACTATTTAATGTTGCCAACAATTGGTAGATGGGTCTATTTCGTTAGGCCGAAATATTTTAGGCCAAATGTTTCATTTCCCCTAATTTTCTTTTGCCAACCCGCTTTGTTTTCTGTAGCCGTATTATTTCAGGATTGTATAAAAGCTAAGCTAACCTAACCTATGGGTTTCTATACGATGGTACTAAAATAAATTCTGAAAAAGTAATACTAACATTAGATTGGCAAATGAAAAATATGGGAAACGATAGATTTGACCAATTTTTTTTTGGCTAAACCGCAGGCTCTCTATGGTTATATAGCTTCGATTTAGGTACTTTGTTATAGTCAACACTCTATTATAATAACGATGAGTAAACTAATTAGTGTACCTTATAAAAAATCCAAACTCCCATCTCAGAACCCAGTTCCCAAAATCTTTTACAAATCACATTCGTAATTAAGTGAGCCTCTTTAGTCGCACATCACCGTTAACCATATTAACGCATTCGCTCCCGGCGACTTATACTACCTTACACGGTGTGTCAGAAATCCACACAAAACGATCATGGGCGCTGAATAATTCAAGTGGCCAAAAGGTTAATTACGTTGTAATTTTGTAATCAAAACTCTTTACGGGTAGGAATGTGATTTACCTACCTGCGCTATTGTGTAATAAATTGTACCTCAATTACATTTGTAACGTATGTTCGAGGTAATGAGAAATAGTCTGCTCTCGTTGTCAATGTGATGGAGACAGAGATGCATAAAGAGATGCATGGAGATTTAGATGATAATAAATAATGTTGCGTATGCAACATTTTCTTATTGAAATACATTTTAATTGATTTTATTTTATTCTTTTCCCAATTTCAATTGTTTTCCAATTAAGTACATTATTGTACCAAAATCATTAAACCTAAATTATCTTAAGCTTTTCAAGCAATATCAAAATGTTTATCCCCACTAAAATACTCAGTTAATATTTTAGAACTGTTCTAAAATTGCAACTCGCTTGCCTTCTAATCGTCCACTTAGCTGCGCATAATTTTGACACTATTTTTGTACTTTCACCTACAATAAACCCACAGTATTAAATCGAAGTATTGTATTACAAAAGCAATGCCTTTAAAATCTCCTCTTCAGCGATCTTGAGGAGGACCAGCTTCCGCAGGCTTCAATAATTAAAAAAAAACAACTATCGAGGGACAATCTCACACAATTGACCTAGTCCCAAACTAAGACCTAGAATAATGGGTAGGTACTAGACAATCATGACATATAAATATACAAATAGAGAAATACATATTCTCGTGAGGAAGATATTTGTAAGTGGGAGTTTAAAATTTAAACTAAACTTAAACTTAGTTAAACTTTAAATATTTGGTAGATACCAGCAAGGAAGTAAAGATCAGTTTGCTCTTAAATGCCATTTTCATGTTTGAAACAAATGAAAATGAACTTTATAGTCAATCACAGTTAAAACTTAATTGCCTTGATTATGTACCTCCTATGGCACACCAGTCTCACGAGGTTAAATAGATAGAGAATAACCAAGACTCGGGAACAACTGTTATGTTGTTTATACCTTTTGCCGCTGTGCCTGAATTTTGCAATTGTTATTTTATATCAAGAGCTTCCCTATCGTCCGACAAAGTATGGCCCCGAAGGTGAAAAGTATAATCGCTGTGAAATATATCTGACCATACAAGCCGCTTAAATATATCTGTGCCCGCTCTAGCGCTTTTAACAATAGAGTCAAGTTCAGTTCAATTACTAAGCTCCTAATATTTTCCGAATCCCGATATAATTGATGGCATGGGCCTTCTTTATGGCGATATTGAATTTTAAACAAGTGACAATCACGCTATTAATCGACATGGCGACGGCTAAACATTGGTATAATGATTAAAAGCTGGCCAAGCACGAGTCGGACTCGCACACGAAGGGTTCCGTACCACCTTACCATAAATATTAAAAACGAGCTAAAAGCGCACTTTTTTTGTATGCTAGAGGAGGCTAGCTGTGAAGTGATCCAAGCCGCCCATGGACGCCTGCACCACCGGGAGAGGTATCGCAGATGCGTTCTGCCCTGCTGAGACAAATGGCAGTATCTTAGACAAAACTCGTGTAACAAATGCAACCTTACTATCCACAGGATAGAATTGAATCTACTTTGGCTATTGAATTTGAGATACTGCTTATTGGCTTAGGAGGGCAGCGTTGCCGGCCTTTGAGAAAAGAGTATGCTCGTCTCTTGAAGGTCCCTGAGTCGTAGCGGTCAAGAAATACCGCCGTAGTGAGCTGATTCCATAAGGGTAAAGTCCAAAAAGTTAGGTATGCTACGAATAACTTGCGCAATTTAGTTTTCTATGAAAAAATCCGTTGTGTGACGAGAATTTGCCATATAATTGTGAGGATACTTTTGGTCGAACAACGGAACTTTTTTCGCCTTCGTTGTTTTTATAGTTAACTACGCTTAACTATATGGTCCAACTTTTCGGTCCTCATCCATAACACTGACGTGGAATAGCGGCCATAGTAATACACACACTGTATAAATGACAAGTTTACCTATTACGATTCAAAAGATACAGCCCCGTGACAGACAGACGGACATCAGTCTTAGTATTAGGGTCCCGTAGCACCCTTTGGGTATGGAACCCTAAAAACCGCGGTGGACTTCAAAGCCCGCGTTATATAAGTTTAATTATGAATGGTTGGTGCCGAACGGACAGCCGTAATGGTTCGCTGATGACCCACGTGCGCGCGCGCACGCGAACCTCGGATTAGAATAGATTCCGATGCCTTATTAATTCTTGATTGTGCACCTTATTCCGGTGAGCGGCGAAATGAGGAATTGCGGGTCGATTTTTGAGAAGAGGGCGCTTGAAAGTTATCAATGTTATTATGGGAACGAGAAGGCAAACGAGCACATGCAGACCAACTGATGGTAACTTTAGATCTAAGACTCATAGACATTGTATTGTCGTGACTAAAATCTCTAATCTTTTACCAAATCATCATTTGGCAAACTATATAATTCCCGCTGCATTATTTTTAAATTTTTTGTGGTCAAAAGTCTAATCTAACCTTACATATTTAATAAGCCATGTAACTACTACTACTATTTGCGAAATGAAAGTTAGTAAGATTAATCGTTTAGGTATGTGTGTGTGTGTGTGTGTGTGTGTGTGTATGTCAAACGTAATGTTGGTCAAATGTACGGACCCCTGCAAATGCGTTGCCAACCCTGAGGACCAAGATGGAATGCTACTTTACTAGTAGTTAATTTCGCCGGTTGTCTTATCCCCACATAGGGCTGTCCCCCTCCGGATTTGACAGTGAGTCTTTGGGTTTGAATAGTACATATCTGAGCTACGGGTTTAATTTAATATCGACATGTCACGACGGCGACTGAAAGTTGTAGAAACTAACTCACTTGGTTTAAAAATGTAGCCAAGGATCGATTTTATGATAAGATCAATCATCAGCTTGAACATGTCGGGGTGAATTGTAAAGATTAATTATAAAATGAGTTGCCAAGTTTTTTTTTGGTTTTTCTTGATTATTTGTAGTTATGTAAACACTTTATTGTACAAATTATAAAATAGACAAAAATATAGCAGGGAGGTACAAAGGCCCTTTAAGGGATCTCTTCCAGTTAACCTTTGAGCAATTGAGAAATATTTAATCACATCGAGTAGCCAAATAAGTACTACACTAAAAGAAAGGATTTATCAGCTATGAAAATGGTATATATCATAGAAGGGCCGTTAAAAAGCTAATTAGTCTAACCGCACTCGTTAATGACTATTAAGTCTTTCTTTAGTGCCACTTTTTTCACACACAAGTTTGAAAAGTTAGTGAGTTAATAAATATCTGCAAAATGTGTCTGAGCCCGGCGATAATTTTGTTTTTACAAGAAATTACATATATTTTATAGTTGTGTGAACTAGAGTTAAATGCTCCAAATTAATAGGAACTAATCAGGTTTAAATTTATTACTTTGTATGTACATTATATTGATACCGCCATGTCAAAGAAACAAATCTTGTTTTAAGATTTAGTGTCTCACTGAGTAATTTGTTAAATTAGTGTTTTTTAGTGCCATTCCAGCTTTCTCTACTCGAGGTGATATTTCTTTTTAATTGATGGTACCTAAACATAACAATTTATAAAAGTATTTATTTTGACACAACAAATAAATTAGGAATTTCAGACGGAACCCAACCAACGAAGTTACGTATCTAGTGCTAAAGAGTTTAACTTAGGGATTTTGCAGTTTAGATAAAAAAAATGGTTGTCGTGACAGCGCATTTAATAGCTTTTTTAATTTCTTGATTTAAAAACAGGTCATAGTTAGGGAGCTCTTGTTTCTTATTTAATTAGACTACTTCCTTGTGGTGCAAAATATGAAGTCAAATAGTTATGTTGGATTTGAAGAAAAAAATACCAGTTTTTAAGTTAATTTGTCGTAGGATTTTATTTATAGTGTTATCTGTACATAAGCATCGTTTTGTACTCCTGAGCATTAGGGCCACTTCTTCAAAGTCTATTTGCTGCTCTTTGAAGTCTCTAGGTTCAGTGGTATATTATGCGTTGCCTGTCAATCAGTCAGTCAGCCACTAAAGAGTTCCATGTGTAGAAAGAACATTGGGTAAATCGGGCTTAATATTCTTGGTTCTGGGAGTGTATTATTTTCGACTCTTTGTTTTTAACTAATATACAGGGTGTTTGGTGCATCGTTTGCCAAATTAAAATGGCGGATTGGTGGGGTCATTTGCTATCTCTTTCGGCCCCTAAAACACATTTTCTCTCAACGGATTTTTTTTAGCATTTTTTTTTTAGAAAAAATTGATAATTCATAGACCTGCCACTTTTAAAATTGAATAAAAAAAAAAAAAGGGGTTGAGCGTCCAATTTTTATTTTATTGTAATGGGTGATGTTGTAGGGCTCAACCAAAATTGAAATGACGTGCAAGTGATACCTAGTTTTTTTTTATTGACCCTCAAAAGATGTAACATGTGTAAAAATTCAGAAGAAGGTCAACTTTGATTTACGTTTAAAAAAAAACTACAAAAGACAATGTTCTTAAAATTGTTTTAAAAACATTTCTGGTTTATCCTCTTTCTAACCATGTGCAATAAAGCCATAAAACATTCACTACCGCCGTTAATTTGTCAACTTTAATATACTATTAATAAAGGTTTTTTTTTGTAAATAACATACGCTAAGTAGTAGGTAATAATTAAAATTTATTTTTTACAAGTTTTGCTCGAATTGGCGGCCGTTGTTGCGAATGCACGCGTAGCACCTGTTTCTTATTTCCACTGTAGTGGTCTGTAATCTGATTTCGTCTTTGATAATTACGAATGCTGCCTGGACTCGTTGACATAAATCGTCTCTTGATTGAACTTCTGTTACGTACACGAGTTCTTTTGCCCGTCCCCAGATGTAAAAGTCTAAGGGAGTTAGGTCTGGAGAACGCGGAGGCCATGGAATGGGGCCGTTTCTCCCAATCCACGAATTGGGGAAAACATTATCCAAATGCTCCCTGACTGTTAAGCGCCAGTGTGCAGGACAGCCGTCCTGTCAAATGACCCCACCAATCCGCCATTTTAATTTGGCAAACGATGCACCAAACACCCTGTATTTCTTATACCACTTTTTCCAATACAGATATTCAATTAACAAATCCATTAAGTAATTAAAGGGTAAATACCTTTGTACTGGTTTTGTTTTGTACAATACAAAACACTTTATTGTAAGTACACTGTTCAAAAACATTACAGAAAACACCACAATTAAAATTATACAGGTTAAGTACAGGCGATCTTATTGCTGATTAGCGATCTCTTCCAGACAACCTTGATGATATATTATAATGACTTATTAAAACATAGTATATATATATATATGCACGCATGAATCTTATATATTGCCTTTCTTTTCTTATATATTATCTTTTAACACATTTGCGAAATTCGCGATGTCATATTTTGGGAGTTTACGTGTCAAATTACTTTACTAGATATCAAATTAATGACAATAATCGCCGGCTTTCTCGACGCGAGGAAAGATCGATTGGCAATCGTTGCGGCGACGCAGTAATCGATTACGCGCGATCTAGTTGTTAATTATTTATTTGGAATAGGACCGGATGCGGGGACTGGTCGCAGCACTCGGGTTGCCGAGGTACCGACGGCAGGTAAGTGTAGGGCATCTATTCTACTGGATTGAAGCGCTATTCCTTTTAAGTGTTTTCGTATTTGATTTACCTTACAGTAATGGTGGCTGCGTTGAAAACAAAACCGAAACACGTCAAAGACAATGTCGTTTTAACCATAGAATAGAGACCCAGCAGTGTAATTCTCTTAAAACACAAGTCTTTTAAAGTTCGTCGACGTCTCATCCATCGTTTCGTCCATTGGTTCGGCTTTATACATCACCGTATTCACATAGTGTTCACTGGCTAAGACAATTTGACGACCAATCACGAACTAAGGCTTGTTGCAAATTGCCCTAATTAACACTCAGTAGGTGAAAAGAAAGTCACGTCTTAAATTTATCAACAATAACTAAAGGCAATCCCTTCTTTCAGAGTTGATATATCTTGAACGGCTTAACCGATTTTCATGAAAACTAGCGGTAAACTACCCCGATTAAATTGGCTTTCTTTAAAAAAAAAAAAACGCAAAAATGGCGCTGTCCATACATATCAACAGATGCACGGTGATGTGGAGGGAGGGCCCTTACGACACCTTACCGCCACGTTAAATACCGATGCAAACATAGTGGCTAGTGTAGCTACTTCTTTTATTTATTTAACGCTTTAATGTTTGTTTTGGGGCTTAATGTCTCAGATATATGTCAATAACTAAAATACGAATGACTTCTGGTAGACATGATAAAAAACCAGCATTCCGCCCTCGTCTCTCTTTGGTTCATGTGCGTTTTGTGTAACACCCGTAAGTACATGAATCAGAATTTAAAAAATCTATTCAGGGTGTAGGTAATCGTTAAGTGTAAGAAATATAACAGATATCAGAAAACTTTAAACTGATATCCGAAGTACGTTAGATACCCAATGAGTAAAATCACATCAATAACCTATTAACTTTTCATTGGGTAGCTTACTTTCGATATCAGTTTAAAGTTTTCTGAGATCTGTTATATTTACGGAATAATCGCCTGGCTACACTTAACGATTTTGCACCTTCCGTGATAAAATATCTAACTGATGGTGAAAACCGCATCAAAATCCGTTGTGAGGTTTAGGAGAAGGTAACTGATATAAAAACAAACAGAAAGATAGACAGACGCTGAAAGCGTATACTCGTATTATTCATAAATCTAAAGTAAACCTTCTTTCCTTATCCAATCAAATGTTTGTTTTAGTGGTAGTCGGTCACCATTAGCAAGCGACCATTAGGTGCCAATGACTAAAACCTACTTTAGTTAAAGTATTTTTTGTTGCATTTTGTTAAATTAAAATGACATAATGACAGATAAGGACAAAGCATATATAAGCACACTTTAGTTATAGCGCGTTTGTAACAAGAAAGATGTCGCCTGGAGACATTGAATATTTCCCGAGGGAACAGCGATAAACCACGAAGCGCACGAAGTTGTGGGTAAAAGCTTGTAGGCAATTTTTTATAAAGGTACGTCATCGCTAGTCAGGTTTTAGTTAATACTTTAAATTATTTGCTGTCCGTACTCATCAAGTGGTGTCGCAAGCGCCGAAATTGTCCGCCTGCGCGGGCGCACCCAGCGTCGATCGCCACTTGTTTCTGATACGTGTTCTACCAACAATGACGTTTCACCTCTCACGCTGTATTTGAAGTTCAAATTTTGAACTGCTCGTGTTATATCTTAGGGACGTATTAAATTGTAATACTCAAGTTAGTAAAAAAAATACACTATCTACGGATCTTGAGACGGACATCTCTTGAGTTTATTCACCAGCTTATAATTTACAGATGAACGTAAAAAACGGAAATTCTTTATTATTAAATAATATGAAACAAAGTCGCATTCCGCGTCTTTTTGCAGTTTTCACCGACAGTAGGATAATGTTTCCGGAAGGTTGTTATGCATAATAATTTCTGATTCATTATTACACGGGTGCTACAGAAGGGCAGGTACCAAATTTATAGTTAGAAAAAATATTTAAAATGAGATGAAGTTTTTCCTTTTACATAAATAACTTGACTTTATTGTTAAAGATGTTAATGTGAGATCAGATATTAATTGAACACCTCCTCTGCTTCAATAAAATTGACCAAAAAAGTTTTTAAGTATCCTGTTTTGATTTATAATACAAATATAACCGTTGATTGCCGTGTTAGTTTTACTAATATCACGTGTTTTCATCGCTTCCCTTTGATATCGATGAGCATATAAAATATGTTTCCGCGTCCGTCGGATAGTAATGAGACGAGGTGATTAACTGATTTTGTGATCCATAAATTATTGACAATCGAACATTGATTTTGTTATTATAGTCGTAGGCTATGGGTAGAGCCAGATTGAGGGATAAATAAACCATAATAATAAGTATATGACGTATATACGTATTGTATTATTTAAGTATAAGCAATGGATAGGATAATTATGTTAAGTTTCTAGTTTTATCTGACTTCTTTTTCTGTGCACCCACTGAATAATGTAAATTTCTGATTGGTTATTTGGTCGACTGGTAGAGAATGCCATTAGGCATTAGGTTCGCCATTTGTACCTACTGGTTTTTGTGCAATAAAGATTAAATAAAAGAATAAATAATAAACAATTATAGCAGTTGCATGGAGTAATTTTTAACTAATGTAGTTATTATTACAACTCTAACAAATTTAAGTAAATAAACGCACCTTCTTTCGAAATAATCCTTTATTTTTAGAGTGTAGAAGGTTTTATGGCAGTTTGAACGATAAAAAGGTACCTACTTCTAGTGAAAAATACAGCTTCGCGTTTCTACCTGTGATTGTAATTTGTATCTGGGTCATACACACTCTTAAAAACAAAAGTTGTCTCTCCTGTGGTTAATAGTTAAGAGCTTGTGTGCATATGAGTTATGTTTTTATATGATATTTCTAAAGCAGTTCTGACGGCGTTTTTGCGGGTATGGGCTTAGCCAGAAAATATGTCCTTAAAAACGTTAACTTTCGGTGTGTCCACAGGAGACACGGTAACCTAAATCTGTGTATGAACCATCTATACATTTTAATTTAGTACCCGGCCGAAGTCGCGGGCAGAAAGCTAGTGTCAAACATAGGCCCTGAGTAGCCATGACCATACAGTGTATACTTAGAATGGACCATACTGATACTTCAAACCAGTTTCTAATACAAGATCACAATTGAATTTCATAAGGCCTTGTGCACAACTGCGCATGCGCAACATACATACAGTAGGTATAAGGTATGAATCATACGACTGATATTACCAATATCGAATGACCAATACATCATATCATCCGTTGACACGTAAATCGTTCACTCCAAATTCATTTAATCGATTTATTGGTCGAATCAAAAAACGATTTTATTACGTTCGCCAATTTTTAATTAACACGTTATTTCGTAGACCGTTAGTGTGTTTATATTCGGTTTGAGAACGTAGGTTTTATGGTAGGATGTGTACCAATTAATGGAAATGTTATTAATCTGATTGGCTTGTCTTTAGACCGTGTTGGGAGCAGTTATAACGGGGATTAGAAATAAAGTATAACATGAGAAATGAGACTAAATACAAAAAAGTCCAAGGTAAATGTATATTTATTATATTATCAGAAAATAAAAATGGTATTTACGCAGTTTAACTTAGACCTGCGAACTTAGAACTCTGACACGTGTGGTTGCCGGGTTAGAATAGTGCCACTCCATGTCTTCCCGTGGATGTCGTAAGAGGCGATTAAGGGAATAAAGGCTTGTTAGGCGATGGGCTTGCAGCATGTCACTAATACACTGGCTAACATCTGAGCCTGGTTGTGCAAAATGTGGTTACATAATTCTCAACAAGTTTAAAGTTGTTGGTATTCTGTAGCTCTGCCTACCACCCACTCTGGGAATGAGGGCGGGACGTTGTGTATGTACCCCAGAACTCAGCGATGGCAAATCATGCCATAATCCTTGGCCTCAGCCCCCTATTTCAGAAAGCTAACGTGACAGCTGACCATTCGGAATGCATTACAATGTCGACGATCGCTAGTTCCCAGGGGTAATAATAAAAGATATAATTATTTCAATAAGTATTTGTTGTATAGCCTAGCTAGAAAATTTAAATTCTGAAATGGGGGGCGCCACTTATCATTTTATTTGTGAGTTTCATTAGATCGTGACTTGCAATGGAAAAGATAGGTCATATTTTATCCGCAATATTAAGAGGTTTTATAGTCTTGTCACACCTATAATACTCGTATGAATATACCTATAAGTAATTTGACGACGCGTTAGCCTAGTTGGTAGTGTCCCTGTCTATGAAGCCAACGGTCTCGGATTTGATTGCCGGTATGGACAAATATTTGTGTGATATGAGCGCGAGTATTTGTTTCGGAGTCTTGAATGTTTTCTATGTATTTAAGTATTTATTTATACAGGGTGTCCCAAAAATCGACGTCAAGCCGGAAATAGGTGATAGGGCAGCTCATAAGCTATCGATTTAACCTCCATGTGTATGTTCAGCGATTTTTTGTACTTTCGGAGATATTGATCATTTTAATCGGAATTATAGTAATTTTTCCTTAAGTCCTTGTTTCGAAAAACCCTTAATTTCATGTATTATTTCAATATTTTTTCCGTGGCTACCTACATAGGTAGAATAATTGTGAACTTAGGATGTTTTTAAAGCTACTTGCCAATTTCTTTTTCAAGTAATTTTTGTGTGTCTAGTACTCATAGCACAAGCCTATAGCTTAGATTGGTATGATGTTATCTTCTGATATTTATTTATTTCGTTGTAAGTAAAGATTCTTATCTTAATATCCAATGGATAAAATTTATGTTCGACATACATTTAGTCTTTAATTTGATTACAGATACGTATACTCGTATGTATACTTGACTCTACTTAATAAAAGGACAAAACTAAACCTAAATGAGGAAGCATTAAAAGTCAAGACTGTTTACCTGCACCTCAATCACGCTTGATAAGTCCACGTACGCCACCGCCAGGGTTGCTGTTCACTTTTTTTTAAACACACTATTCTTACTGGTCACACCGCGGTGACGTTTTGAACTACATTACTTTTATAATAATCACTAGGGTATACTAAATATATTAACAAACCTTTTAAATACAAGTGTTATAATTACAACGGTTGAATATTATACGCTTGTTAGAGATGTGTGTTAAATGAATAAAGTTTTTATCTATCTATCTATTACTTATTATGTAGTTTATTATATATATACGAGTGATCAGAAAAGAAATTCAAGTCTACGCCACAAAATATATCTGCCAAATGACTAGTGTTGCGAGTATAGGTATCAACCGGTATTTAATCGGTATTTAGAATCAAGTGAAAGCCGATATAAAAACAATATGTAAATTGGAATAACGACAATTACTGGACCCTTTTAAGGCGATCGATTCCGGTTACAGCAGACGATTATTTTTTAAATTGTTTTAAACGGTAGTGATGTTTCGATGTTACGACTATTTTATCGTATTCGTGTTCATTTTATTTTTATCGTTGAATAATTGATAAAATAATTAAATAGACTCTTACTTTATGAATGCAATGTATGATGAATTACAAGTTACTAGTTACAAACAATACCTACTTCTACAGTTATACATAGTATTTTTTGTCTGTGGGTTTGCTTTGAAATAGATGTCTAGATCGGATAAACCGGTAGACAACACAAAACAATAGATAAATTAATTAAACATTATTTTGCGTGTAATTGAAAATACCGATACAATCTCGGACATCACTACGCCATATTTGATCAATTAAAGTTTTTTCAAATTAGTTAGAACACGCGCTGCAATACTCATTTATCAATTGATATAAAGATATTAAAAGAGAAAGTGCTTCCCATTAACAATACAGTTTAATTTTCCGACGAGTTACGATATCGCATCTATTAAATGGTCCGTATTATTTAATCCGTGCATATAACGGGAACTACGAATTGATTGGCAGAGCAATTAAAGTTTTAATACCGTTATTTATTAAAACAGTTTAAATGTAGTATAAAAACATAAATAATATCTTCTTGATTACGCTATTAATTTTAAATCGGGTACAACACTAATTCTAAATTTAAACTTGAAAAAAACTTTTTGAAAATGGAACACTTTCAATTTCCCGCGTCGCGCGAAATAAGATGTTGCCAGTAATAAAAATGTCGGTATCGCAAGAGTAACCGCGCGCGTCGCGTGCCGGGCGCCGACTGCCGGAGGGCGGCGCGCCGCCCTCGGGGTACCATGTGTTCTCGTTCGACCTTACTGAGTGACCTTTGTGTTACTTACTAGTGTTAGCGTGAGTTATTGATGACTTTATTTGACGATTGTTGGTCTAACGCACTTTGTATTGAAATTAAATTTTACGTATCTATTGTTTAAGAATCAATTGGCAAGAGGTTTTGGTTATATCAGGAAAAGCGCTTCTGACACAGTATTTTACCTGATTAATCGTTGTGCTTTTAATTGTAGAGTTCGAGCAACAAAGAGGTGTCAGACAAATTATTCGCAAGAGCTATATTTTCAAAAATATAACTACTTTTTAATTAATATGCCGCGGAATAGCATGCCATGTCAGAAGAGCTGAGCGCGTGTTGATTGATAACATATAAAAACAGGTGCAAACACAAAAACATGTAGGTACTAATTGATTAAACTTAAATATAACTAACTTGATTGATTAAATAATGAATGATGTAGAACTGCTGCTGAAGATACACAGCATTCTTTTCAATAACGTTTAATAATCAACGACGAACAGCATTATTGTCTTTTCGGCTGTTGTGTCCCTTAAGTCCTTTTTACCTTTTTCTTTTATGGGAAGGGAAGATAAAGTCAAACTTAGCTTTCAGACGATCGGTATCGGTTACAAAATCGCCAGTACAAAGTACCCTTTGTGCCCGTTCACATTGACTGATATAGTGTCGTTGCAATGGGACGCAGTTATAGGTCAAAGTAAGATAGAAGTACATCGAACTTGCTCCAACTCATAACTGCGTCCCGTTGCGACGACACGATGTCGGTGAATGTGAACGTGCAGTTTGTGTACTTTAAAGCTATTAAGATTAGTGACATGGTTGCAAGTGCGAATTAGCGTCGAGTTCCGTTGGTACCGCGCTCCTCCCCCTACTAATTAATAGGTATTGCCCGTGAGCGCCGATTGGCGATCACCCGAGAGCGACCTATGTGTCGTGTAACTGGCCTGTGCCATTAATAGCTTTAGCTAGTAAAATAATGTCAGATCGGATATCTTCGTAAAATTTCGGAAAATTTTACAATACGGGGTTTCATAGGGGTAAGGATTTTTGACAGCTGATAGATAAATGATAAAAGCTGTAAAATTTGCAATAAGTATCTCTAATCTACTATCGTTAGTAATTGTGATTGTATTCCTTGTTTAAGACAGGTTATTAAAAGTCATGGAAAAAAGCCATTAAAGAAACAGACGTCTATTGCTCATTTGTAACTGGCAACACCCACGCTCCCCTAGTTCCCGAATGATCTGTAAATTGATTCACTTGCATTAATATCCGCTACTCACCCTTCCACGGAACCCTGGGGCTGATGCCATATACATAATACACGTAAATAAAAGGGAAAATAAATAACGGGTATTAATTTATAGATAAATGAAGAAGTGTACATGTAAGGGCTTAATTCTTTATTAATTAATGTTTTTGTGTCCTATTGAGTAGTAAGATGATACAATTTTTAACTATATTAAGTATGCGATACATAAGTGCATAAAAGGTTACTTACATTCCAAAACATTATTAATAATCGTACAAATGAATGGCCCTTTGCACAAAGTTAAGAATGTTAAAATCTAGAAAATGTTTAAATGCGTTTGAAATCCAAAACATTTCTTTATGTAATGGCCAAACAGCAGTTCCGTCCAGTGGCACAAAAGAATTTCAAAAATACTTTATTACAAAAAAATATGAAACAAGCACTGGCCAATTAGAATTCATAACTACTCGATGGAAAGAAAAATGGAAACCTATTGTTACAGCAGCAGTTTGAATTTTTGAATAAAGAACGCGCGACGATTGGTCGTGTTGCCTCGGGCGAGTGGCGGGGGGCCGCGTGTTGCCAGCCTCCCAGCCGGAAATATGCATTCTATTTGTCTAATGAAGTTCGAAATTTAATTCAAAATACGAGTGGTAGCGCAAGCATTGACACAGCAGTATATTTTTTATAGCCATATGTAGCTAGCCTCTTGTACAATCTGGTATATTATTATAATTAACGGATACAATATTTATAATGTAACTCTACGTAATGTACTTTTCACACCACCTGCTCGACAATGCCAAATATCATGCAAACCTTACGCAAACCAACCATTAAAGCCCTTGGCTTTAGCCGGGGTGTAATGTTGTACTGAATCTCATTATAACTCGCTGGGTTGTAATATTTTCACTTTTCATAGTTCTTATTACAATGGCCTTAAAGTCTAATTTCGTACTAAAAGATCAACTAATACTCGAAGGCCGGGCGCGGCGCCGCCGCCACCGCCGCGTCGAACCTAATTTGCAAATCGAACATTTTCTAAAATCGAGCTGGCCACGGCAAGCTGAATGGAACACATTTGAAATTAAACAAAAGCCGCGAGTATTGTAAGACGCTGCAATAAAATACATTGGTGATAACTGCAGAGTTTTAAATAAATATTGTCTTTCCACAACTGGACTAATGTCTCAAATATCAATTTTCACGTTTAATTTTAATTTACTATAATAAAACGCTGTTTTTAGTAGACTCGCTTTTTTATTGTCTCGCAAAAGGTGAGAAAAGTAGAGTACACTCCTCGGGGATAAAGCTGTTTTCGTCTTGGGCGCGCTTGAACCCCTCACTGCGCTCAGGACTCTTCTTAATTCCCTCGCTTCGCTCGGGAATTAACTCGTAACACCCTCGCTGCGCTCGGGAGTTAAATCTGGAGTCCTTCGTTACGTTCAGGATTCAATATCGCGCCCGTGACATAAAACTGTGCTTTATCCCCTCGGTGTATAATCTACTATTTCTAGGTGAATATTTTCAACCCGTACTTTTTATTTATTTATTTATAACTCGTAAACAGAATATATTTAGAGTCTTTAAGAATCAAAACTCCTTGAATAACGAACTACTGCTGTTCGCGGGAGGTAATTCGGAGATCCTGTCATGTTATTTGTTATTTTTTCAACTCGACGACGGATGAATTTTTAACCGGCGGGTTTATGTGGTCTCGTCAGAGCGTATAGACAATATTTTAAGGCGTGCACTCTTAATTAGGTAGTATTTAGTTTAGCTACAATTTAAAACTCGCTCGTTGGATCTACGAGAAGCAGTTTTTAAGAGAAAAACACCTCTAATCTTTAACCTCTAGTTGCTTGGAATGTGCAGGTGTCCTCAAGATGATTTTACTTCGCCATATGAGCATTGGTAAATATATACTCAAGAAATGTGTCAGTTAGAATACTCGTAAGTACTCATTGCGACTAGGTAGTAGGTAGTAACATTCGAACTCAGTACTAGGTATCTATGCGATCTCAATTGACACCTCTACTAGGCCGCTGACGCTCTTATAAATACAATGAATAAGCTTTTCTTTAACTTTGTATGTATGTTTTGTTTTCAGTACGCTTAGTTCAAATAAATAAATATATATCAGGGGACGATCTCACACAAATTGACCTAAATAGTCCCAAACAGCGCTAGGCTTGTACTATGGGTACTAGACAACTATAAAAAAACATGTAGAGAAATACTAACACTTCAATATATAGAAAACATCCAAGACCCAGGAACAAAATCGCACTCATTTCACAAATATTTGCCAATATCGGGAATCAACCAAGTCTCAAGTTGTCTATGAACCATCAGAGTCCGATAGTAAAATTGGCTGAAATTTGGAATACGTAAACCCATGACAATTAAATCTATTGGTGTCTAATTAAATCTATCTGTGCCATGTTATCCGCTCATGGAACTCACTCTTTAACTTGACGGTTGAATTACCTGTGGACCAGCGAGTTTAAGCTGCCCCGTCAGAGCGTACAAACGACATTTTAGGGCGTGCATTTTCTATTAATTCGCTCCTACGAGCGGTTGACCTTTGTTCTGATGATGGAATCGAAAGAGGCCAACAAGATTTGTGCTGTACTTACATTACATAGCATAAATTCATTAAGTTTAGAGAAGTTTTGGTATCGATAAGCAGATGGCTGTGTAAATAAAGCACAGTCGGCAAGAAAGCTTTGTTGCTTTGTCAAAAAAAAACATGACGAACTTATATTTGTATCGGATATATATTTGCTTTATTATTTGTACTGAATGACGTATTATGTACGAAGTTTCATCAGTTGAATTCCTTACTCCACTAACTTTAATTGTAACATAATTCCGTTATTTACTTTTTAATAAAAACTCTACTCAATACTTTTAAGGAAGTTTTTATTACACTCGATTAATTTTGTTTCCGAGTAACGGCTGAAGGTGGGATACAACTACCAGTTGTAAGTATGACGAAACGATTCATTTTCCTGCCTTGCGAAATGGATCGGGTTTTTTTGGTCCATTTGACATAGCGGAGCGTAGGATTGATGGATTCGTCGGCCGGCGATCGCGTAATTCTTTAACAAATACTCGAATTAGAAACTTTATAGCTAATTAGTATTTTTATACTACTTTAGAAATTACAACATTAACATGACTGAGAAAATGTTTAACGCCAGGGGAGATGGTGTCAGAAGTTCGAAGTTGTAGCAGTATCTCAGAAATTTAATTACACGAAAACAAACTACATATTATGTTACGTTAGTGTTTGTTACGAATTTAGTTTTTTGCAGTACTTCTAAGAACCAGGAAATAACAGAAATCTCGCACAAATGTGATAAAATAGGTCCGTTTTCTTTATGGGCTGTTTATGACCCCCGAATGTCGCCGATCAACTTCACTCTTCGTTTTCACCTCGCCCCGCCGCATTCCCAACAATATTATCAGCAAAAAACGAGTTAATTACGAAATTTTGAAAAAGGAACGCCACAAGTAAGGCCGTTACTTCGCGGAAACTCGTGATTGATTCGACGAGCGGCTTGCGAGTGTATTATCTGTGGTAGTTACTGGCACTGGCAACACCGATGTGTTGCTGTGGGGTTTTGGCGCGATCATTCCGCATCATAATTTATAATGTTCTTTAGCAAGACATTGTAATTATAAATACAAACTATGCTGCTTAGTTACTTGTGCAGTATTTTTACTAGCTTTGCTATAAATGCTACGAGTAAGTATAATATTTTAGTTACGTTCAATAATTTTAAACTCAGGAATCAAGTCGAATAATTAAGCTTGTATAATCAAATTTCTGTCGGTCGGTCGCCGCGCCTTGCTGTCTGTCTCGATATTGAATGAATCCGTTCCGGTTTCGAGCAATGTACTTGTCACGAACTTATAGGTATGTACGGAATGATTGGAATAATTCCACGCGCAACACGATGAATTGTTTTAAAGTTATAGAATTGACGTTTCGGCATTGCGTTTGCATATACAGGTAAAGAAGGCGCTCTTCCTGACAAAACAGTGTTTAGGTAGGTCGAACTGCACAGCTAGCACATGACGGCGCGCGAGTTACGTCGCGCGCGAGATTGACTACCCGTCTTTATACTCTTTATCTAATTAGAACGGTCAGAAAAAGACAGGTAGTCTATCTCGCGGGCGACATAACTCGCGCGCCGTTATGTGGTAGCCGTGCTGTCTCTATGCTTCCCTTTCTGACGCATAATTCGTATTCATTCGCACGCAACACAGCCTAGCCGTTACGAAAGACACCCCCAGTTGTGCACCGATTTACTCGTACATACTTACGCTTAAAGTGAGGAGTGTGCATGTCCTGCTACTGGCCTGAGATTAAATCCCACAAGCACTTTGACGTGTATGTGTTCTTAAACTCTATGACTTTTTGACCCGATCGGCCATCAGTTCAGCGAGCGATGTGCCCCGCTCACTGCCACTGAAGTCTAGCAATTCTTAGAGCTTTGTCGGTGACGATGATGACGAGGCTTAGGTCGCGGGAAACCGATGGATGCAAGCGGCGCAGGACCGGTCCTTGGGGGGCCTACCTATGTCCAGCAGTGGACGTCTTTCGGCGGAAATGACGATGCTGGTAGTGATTATTAAAACAAAATCAGGTCGTCTTCGCTAGCTTGGTTACCTTTGAAAGAGAGAGAATGGGGAAGGATCGACAAGTCAAGAGAGCGTGTTTGGGTGGTCAATCAAGTGCACGACGCCCTGCCGGCAAGAATCCCTGAAAGGATGGATGTTGGATCTTGCGCGAACATCAATACGGCGATAGGTGGTGCTGTGACGTAGTCCAGAATTCCAGATTAAAAGGGCGTGCTCTCTAATACTTAATTTGGGTTAAAAAGTGGCTTATACTGAAAGGCAATAAATAAGGGTCATAGCGTGCGTACATTTGTGCGTACAGCGACCTGTTTCAATGTTCTTGCTCTGGATTGTATAAACGTACAGAAAAAATCTCTTGTCTCTCTCCCGCGCCTCATTACGCAGCTCATACATATATAATAAGACTCGTTTGTCCGTATGTAGAAAGTTGAACTCGTTGCCCAATGCGTCACAATCAACGCTGACAGATTTTCGTAACATTTGAACCGCTTTAGCGATTAATAGGGCAGCCAGTAACAGTTTCACGCTTGACTGATAGTTTTAACATTACGTGGATGATTTTCAGCAGAGTTTTCTTTATGTAAAGCTTCTATTCTAAAGATTCTATTTGGCCCAATTTCAATACAAACTTGTATTGAAATAGGGCCAAATAGAATCTTGTCAGGCTATACATAAAATGTGACTAAAGTGATGCAACCACATATCCTTTTATTTATGAGAATTATGAGAATACTAGCTGTTTCCTGCTACTCCGTCCACGTAGAAGTTGATTATCGCTATTCTCTCAGGAACAGTCCAATTTTTCGGTATAAAAAGTACCGTATATTCTTCCCCGGGACTTAAACTATCTCCATACCATATTTCATCTAAATCGGTTCAGCAGTTTATGCATGAAAGCGATCAAACTGGCAGACAGACAGACAAACAGCTAGGCTTACTTTCACATTTATAATATTGGTATATATCCTACGGAGAATGTTATTTTAATAAATAGGCTATCATGGCTTTGTATGATACTGATACCGTATCATTTTCTAATTGTTCAAGAGCTATAGTGAAACCATGTTTTGACTACGCGCAGTCGGGTGAATCAAGGAAAATAAAATTCATGTAATTTATGCCCCAGACTAAGTGAGTTGTATGATTCTAGTTAAACCTTTTTGAAAGGGTTTGGGTCTGAAACCATCGGTAAAGAATGAAATTAGGTAATTACAAAAAGGTTAGCTAAATCGAGCCAGTGCTATGCAGTCACTAACACTGATATATTACCCAACATGGGCTCAAAACTTTCTGACACTGACTTTTGCCGCCAGTAAGAGACGTATCAGATACATTTGAGCTTTAGTGGACAATCGAAATAAATATTTAATATTAATATTATCCTATTTTACATCGTTGCCGGTTAACAGACTTCTGTACGTTTACATTACCACCCACACTTAAAAAAAGCTTGTAAAAAGCCCTCCAATCACACACGGGCTTAGGCTGTAACGGAGTCCAAATGAAATACTGCTATACTATCTATCAAATAGTTGCCATACGAAAAAAATACAATGGACGTATTCCAAATGAACTGGCCATATATTATTATTATTCGACCAATGGTCTGCTAAGCGTGGTAACACTGGTTCTCACTGAATACTCGATTGGTGGTGGTGTTTACCCTAATTGAAGGTAAAAAAATATCCAAAATTCTGCGTACCTCGATAATTTCAAGCTAAGGATTTTAATGGTTTAATTTGAACGTTATGATATTTACATATTATATACCTAGTTAAAGTTGGTACCATTTCTAAGAAAGGTTTTACTTATTTTAAAACTAAATAAATTGTGTATTAATTGTGTGTATGATCTATATTATTTTTAACTATGGCTGACGCCAGCACTTTAACAAATGCATCAGTATTTACTTCAATATTAAAGTTAATTGATCAAATAAATAAATACAAACTTTTTGAAAATACAAATTTAGTAAGCGTAAAACCCAGTATTTGTTTTGAGCAGCACAATAGTAGAACAAAGAAAAGTTTCCCTTTACTTCTAACTAATAAATATCCATATTAGAGCTGATGCCAACTTATTTGTACAAATTACATTGGCGGTGGAATTGTCTGGGAGGGCCAACCAAATGAGCCACCGGAAACTGCCGCTGCATAAATACTTCGAGTGAGTATCGCGCGAGTACGCGCAGTACCGCTGTATTGTGAAACCATGCGTGGGCGGCGGCGTAGCTCAAACTAGTTAGGTATATTACGTCACAGCAGGAAAGTGACTTAGGAACTTATCTATAGAATGCCATTCTATCCCATCCCAAAACTGAGGAGCTAGAGGTTGCGTTCTGCGAACAGTAAGAACAGGAATCAAAAAGTATTGACGCAAGCTGTATCTTGGTGCCATTGTGAACGTCCATGCATCCAAAAATGCATTTAAAAAGTATTTAGCCTTAGCAGAATGCATCTCGTGAAGCACTACTGAAGGGCTCACACAAATGTATTGTTTCTAATGTTGCTAATGGCACAGATCAGGTGATTAAAGTTTGTTTTTTTGAAAATTGTAGGAGCAAACTAACTGCATACGTTTACAGGGTTTTAGGTAATTAGTGGATAATCTGAGACCTGCTGATACATCACAGGAAAATATCACACAAATTGACCTAGTCCCAAACTAAGCTCTAGGCTTGTACTGTGGGTACTAGACAACGATAAACTTACTTATATAGAGAAATATATACTTAAATACATACAAAACATCCAAGACTCAGGTACAAATACTCGTGCTCATCACACAAATATCTGCCCTTACCGGGATTTGAACCCAGGACCGCTAGCTTCGAAGGCAGTGTCACTCCCAACTAGGCTAGCGTGTCGTGTGTCTGATGTCTTGGTAAAAGTATTTTAATCGATATTTTGATTTTAATTTATATAATGTATGAGACGGCATTTGTAACCTGAACAAAAATAAAAAATAATTCGAAAACAGTGCCACTTTTACTAAGAATAATTTAGCTTTTTCGGAACGTTCTACGTGCCCCTTATCAGCGGGTCACGGATTACCCACTAATTACCTGACACCCTGTTTATAGACTGAAGATTTTTGAACAGATTACCTTTTTATGGCATGGAGAAGGCACACGAGTACACAGGTCACCTGGACTTATGTGGGATCTGTGACCCATAGAAATTTGGATTCTAAAGGTACAACCGTATGACCGCAAATGCTTTGCCAACCCTAAGGACTAAGGTGGAATTTCGACGGCCTTTCACAATTTGAGGAATAGACATACAGACCCAATGACATTTATAAAATATTTTTCCTTGACAAATCATTTGTATGTTGGTTTATGACTCTACAATACAACAGACATCAACTCGTACGAACTTTGCGAATTATTTACTACAAATGGGGGAAAAAACTGATAAGAAAATAACAAATAACACCATAATTATCAAACAAACAAAGGAAACGGTGTTTTATTTAGATAGGTGTATCCGAAATTCCCAATTGCCATCTAGTGGGGTCAACGGGGAAATCTCGCAGAAATTCAATCCAATATTGTATTGTTTCATCGATCGGCTCCCCATTGTCTGCGAGAACTCGTGCGCATGATCGTGTGATCGGTGATCGAGACAAGAGTAACGAACATCCGGTTGTCGAAAAAAATAAATTTGAAAAATATCATACTTGGAAGAAAATAATTACAATTATTGTAATATGCGACTCTCTGCTAAGATTAGTCAGTTATACTGTAATATAGGGTAGGTAGCCATCATTTTATCGAATTTCACTTCATCGAACTCTATTTTCTGCTTAAACCATGATGTTTTCGGGATATCAAACATTGATTAAGCAGGCAAGGTTAGGTTAGACTTTGTGATTACCAAAAAAAAAAAATTACCTCATTCAGCGATGAAATGAAAATTCTGCGTAATGAAGCGTTTGTTGAAAAGCATCTTATCAGTGTCACGAAATGTCTACTTAAATTAAAATTTAATATGAAGGAAGTATGATTTTAATTAATTTGTTGTTCTGCAGTAGGTATATATTAGACGGAACTGTCCACTGCCAAGTGCATCTTATTATCTAAACAAATAATCCAGGCCTAATAATAGAGCACTGCGTTATAACGATATCGCGTTTGACGTGTTTTAGAATCGTTTATGTCACAGTCGCCATTATTGTAAATGACATAAGAGTTCTCAAAACGTTGACAATACGGAAACACGTCAAAGACGATATCGTTACTACACACATACATAACATCACGCCTTCATTCCCAGAGTGGGGTAGGCAGAGCTACAGAAATACCAACAAACTCTAAAAAGACTTGTTATGTGTAACCACATTTTGCACAATTAGGCTAAGAAGTTTACTAGTGTATTAGTGACAGGTTGCAAGCCCATAGCCTAACAGTACTACAAGCCCTTATTCCCCAAGTCGCCTCTTACGACATCCACGGGAAGACATGGAGTGGCACTATTCTAACCCGGCAACCACACGGTGATATCGTTACTATCCTTAAGAATCCCAGCCCTGACATTATTGTACCTAATTCTAATGGCATAATAACAAACAGAGTATACGAATTTAATGGTAACAGTCTGCAGGAGCGATATTATGCCATGCACTTTATAGGCAATTATCTATACTATATAATATTGTAAAGAGGTAAAGGTTGTGAGTTTGTGATGTTGTAGGGGTAGGTAATCTCTGGATCTACTGAACCGATTTAGAAAATTCTTTTACCAATAGAACGCCACGTTATTTGTACTAAGTGTCATAGGCTAACTTACTTTTCTACGCAAACAGAGTCGCGGGCAATAGCTAGTGTAGTACATCCAAATCGATTATTTATATATTTTTAGTGTGTGATAATAGGATAGACTAACAGCCGCACTAAGAGTCATTCCTTGTCGATTTTTCATAAACAAGTTTGAAAAAGGAAAGAGTTAACTGTCTCAAAAATGCCTCTGAGTAAGGCGGTAAAGAATAACATTTTGACTGATCTTAATGGGTTGGATACTAAATTTATCTTACTTTCGCAGTTAAACACCAGAGACACATGGCACATGGCAGCTGACATTTTACAACGGGTCACCGACCTTAACGACACACATCAATAAAAAGCTTTCGGCAAAAACACGGCGACTAATTGAAAGATTGATCGGAAAAATAATTGTGAATAGAGTGGTAAGACAGGGGTCTTAAAAACTTTGTCTCTTTCTGCATGCCATCACGGATGTAGAGTAAGGGGGATGGAGCTTTCGGCGGTTCAAATTTCATTCCTCTCGTTGCCCAAACTTAAATTTGTGGTTGTGTTTAGCTGACTGACCCGGTCGTGGATTCGAATTCTGCTCAGAGGCCGTAACAAGATGCGTACGGTAACGCGTTTCTATTCGTTTTGTTTTAAAACAAAATAATCGCGTCAGATCACACGAAAATTCACGTGATCTACCTACTAGTGACGCTATTGGTTTAAAATCAAAACGATTAGAAACGCTAGTTAGCGTACACATCTTGGCTACGGCCTCAGGGCAAATGGTGTTAAACAGAAAATGAAAAGTTTTCAATAATAGTGACGGACGGTTCCAGCGCTTCCTATTACGTGACGCGTAAATAAAATCCCTGTTCAAATTTAATAAAAAACTACTAAATACACCTACGCCTTTTTCGCACAAATATTTTGCGAGGATTTCTCGCGTTTTCTATAGTTTTTTTTATTGGTGAATTAAATGGCGATCGGTCACAAAGGCCACCTGATAAGTGGGAATCTGTGACCCATAGACATTTGCATTCTCAAGATCTTAAGACTGCAATCCTAAGACCGATAATACGTTGCTAACCTTAAGATGGATGGTTCGAAATGAACAACCAAACGAACGCTTTAATTTATAATAAGCTCAAGTCTATCAACACCATACATAACAAAAATTGAAATGCAACAAACATTACCATGTGTGTTTCCAATATTAGGTACTAAAATAAACGCCCGATGTGACAATCTTATATGTAAATACGTTTAACATAACTGTCTTATAAGTCGTTGTGATAAAGTTGTTCTGTTGAATTATCATAAAAGTCCGCTGGCATTATAAACATTGTTATTTATGGATAATTGCATAATACGGGCATTTTGAATATTCTCACGCTCTTGTTTACTTGTTCGTTTATTTGTTTTTGGTGAACCGATTTATGTAACATCTTCATGATTTAGGTAGTTTTTATTATGTTAGTGACGTCAAAACAAAATGGAGGCGGTACTAAATTTTACATGTTTTCGCCATTTGTGAATTTTTGATGAGTTTTTTAATGTGGTGGGTTTACTTTTAGGATAGTCATAGGTACTATTTTTTTAAAACAGTTTTTTACGTAAATCGTCCATAAAATATCTAGGATACAATTATGCACACAGACGCGGTATCGTTGGGAAATGAGCGTCAGGAATTCGTGTTAATCAAAAATGAAACTTAGTGACATTTGTTTTGTGATTGACACAATAATTGTGTCAATTATTGAGAGACTTTTGTCACAGTCACAATTAAGAGAGTTTTGTCACAGCAAAATAGTTTTGCGTTCGACTGTTAAAAGTTAAAACTAAAACTAAAACTAGTACGGCCCAATTACTTTCTTTCTTCTTATTTTTCTGTGTATGGAAATAATCCGCACAGAACCCGAATTCTATATTATCAGTTTACGAACAAATTACACAACCACTTTGCACATTTACAAAATGCCACGTTTTACTTAAAATCATTAAGGGGTCGGCGAGTGGCAGTAAACCTTTTCGTTATCTGCAGTGACGCGACTGACAGACTAAAGGGTAACAGAGAGGGAAATCACGCGCAGGTGCGCAAAAACGCGATGATGTTGAATGTGTAAGGGTTCCTAAAAAGCATTAAAAATACAAGTGTTATTTGAATTCGATGTTGTGATAGGTGTGGAGGTTCTAGCTACTAAGTATGTTAATATCATATTAGCAAAACATGATATTCGCAAAACATGATAATCGCAAAACATCATTATAAGCAAGACATCAATTAGACAGGTTCGATAGAGCTCCGCCACTCGGAGCTCCTATTTGTGGGTGGTTTGGCCCTCCGGGCCTGCTGTAACTCTAACAAAACCAAAAACTTCCTACGATTGTATAACCTAACTCCACTATTTGCAATATGTGTATCATGTTTTGTGAATATCATGTTTTGCGAATATCGTGTTTTGCGAATACATAATTATCATGTTTTGCGAATATGATATTCTGCGAAGTACAGGACCTACCAGGACCGATGTAAAACTGGAGCGTTAACCCCGTACCTACATGTCAGATCTACGTAACACTTACAATTCGCTAGTATTCAAACTTCTAAAATTTTTCAGATTTACGTTCCGGCAAAAAAAAGGATTATTCAACTCTCCGAAGGATCCCGCAAGCGTGTCAGCCGCTGTCTTCAGCGACCCAGAAAGGCAACCTTTGTGCTTGCCGCTGACTGTACGTGTCACTCCCGAATACAGTAGGTACCTACACCGTGACAGCGCAGAGTACCCATGACACTTGGTTAATTGAAGTTTGAAGTTACGTTATCTACATCTCTTTCTTCTGATTGAGTCTCGAATGACGAGTGAAAGGGATAAGTGATGGGAAATTTCAAATTAAGTGCTTCGTAGTAGTTAACTAGATTCTTACCGATTCACATATCAATACTATTGAACAATATTTGTATATATTATTCACGTTCTCCAAAACGGCTCTGACGATTTTGATGAAAATTGCGGAATACGGTTTTATCGGGTACAAAATCGGTTTCAAGTCGTAATTTTCGGGCAAAATCGGGTTCTGAGGTATTTGACATATATAGACGATACACTATGAAATTGTGATTTAATAGTTTCGTCTACATTCACTAGAGAGCTCGCTCACCTTACACTACTACATGTCATCTCTTCACCCTTTGTCACTGCCTCCTGATTCACGTGTTAATCGAGATTAAGTTCCAAGCGAGATAGGTATGTCACGCAAAGCAAAACGGCGAACATGAAGTTAATTTTGGTGACATTTCGTGTCTCTTGACGCGGGATTTGAGGGACGTTCTTCATTGCAATCCTTTCTTCCACGTAATCCTATCTTAGATAGTCTGCTACCCGGGATTATTAATTTACAGGAAAGCTTTTTACTTGAATGCTTAAGTGCTGCGCGAAATTTTAAAGGTGAAGTTAAAGGTAAAGAACCGATCAATACATTTAACCTCTTATTCACGCTCCCGCACGATAGCTAAAGTGTGCTAGAAATATACTTTGCCCTTATCCTTTATTGATACATTTAAATTAGAAAGAGACAAAAAATACTTTAACAAAAAAGGTTTACTGTGCGTTTATGTATAAGGGGTCGAAAAATGTAAAAATACTGCCTGTCTGAGAGACGGCCGCCGAAAGTGTCAAAGGGCCTCTTTGTCCTTGTTTCACTCCAACTTTAAGGTTACACCTTTGCGATAGTCATCAGTTTCTTGTGCCTAGACTAGAAAATAGGTTTATAGTTTTTACCGCCGTAACACCACTTAGTTCTTAACGGTGAATCTAATTTGTATTTGATTGTGACGGCAATTATTTCCGCATTTGACTCCGTTGGGTTGCAAAAACGTTTGGGGTCAGGCTCTATCTGAAGTCAGATCGCCGATTAACAGTTGAGTTCAGAAAGCTCTGATATATTTTATTAGACATCAAATATAACACAAATAATATCGCGACACTGTTTAATTCTTTATTAAATCAACTTACGAACCCACCATACAATAGATATTAAGATGCTATTCATATTTTTTTTCTGTTAATTATTTACATTAATTATTTTCTGCGAAGGCCTCTGTGTTATATATAAAACATTCATCAGGAAACATTTGGTATGAATCATGGTCTTCATACTCTGAGACATTTTAAAGACAATTAACTCGTTATTTTTTCAATCTTGTGCATGAAAAATTGTCACTACGGAACGAGTTAACAGTCATAAATGTCATAATATTTGACTCTAGATGCGGCCGTAAGTAATTTTTGAAACATTATTAATACTTACATCACCTTGATCGTCTTGCAAATATCCATCTTCGTTGTTTACAAGAACTTCTAGACTTTTATTTTCATCCTGCCCCGCAAAGTCATCAGTCAAGACCGAGCTTTCGTTGAGCCCATCCTTACTCATTCCATTTTCAAAATCATCACTCTCAGGCTGCCTGAGTTCAAGTCTAACGGTTTTGCCTTTGTCTAATTCTACAATATCCAATGTTACTTTATCGACAAAATCTCCATTAACTTTTCTTTTGTTCTGAGGTAAATTGATACTATTGATAGTATTGTTGTTGCCAAATTTATCAGACATTTTGTCGTCCGGCTCGTAATGCTTTCTATGGTTTTCGTTGATTATGTCGTCGACCTCGGCGGTCATCGCGATTCCGTTGATCTTCGTCATGGCTTCGTCTAATTGGTCACATTGTTAAGGTTGCGCGCCATTGTCGGTTTAACACGGCACAAGTCCGCAGATTATTATCTCAAAGATGACCGCCTTAAAACACCACTATACCCAGACCTGTGTGTCGTGAACTGTGGTAGCCTCAAAATCGATTAGTGCGGGCTCCGGCTATCTGGCCGCGATGCATTGTTACCGCGTTGGGCAACTATCGTGAACTTTTACACGATTATTGTTCCGCTATTACGTTTCGTATGAGAATTCTATTTTCTTTAGATCGATGATTTGTATTGCCTCCCGCTCGCGCGCGGGCGTACGTCCCGTTTTAACAATAAATAATGTTATTGTTTACCTTGCCCCGTTATTGGTATAGAAAATTACGGTGCATCTCACATCCAATATGTGATTAGGCTCACACAGAATGATTACTTTGAATTTTAGAGTTTATAAATAAAAACCAAAATTATAACACCGTTCAAGTACAAAACTAAAACATTAAATTAAAAAGTAACACAATAATAATATGATTCGCAATAATAATAACAACGCTGCACTAGTTCACACACAAAATGGCCGGTCCCGGAAAAACAGCTGATCTGTATTTTTCAACGATATTTCCCGCGCGTGGATTTATTTTTTAAAGTGCGTCGCACGCGGCCGGCGGCGGGCGCTCGCGGCTATCACATGGCAGCCCCGAGATAAAGGTGCGCCGAGTACACGGCGAGACGAGAGATGAGGCCGAAAAGCTGACCGGTACAGATTGGTGTTACAGATAATTTACAAGTTGCAATGTTTTAACATGATTTAATGTCAGTGTACCAGTGTACCTATAGTGGAAAAAGAAACGTTTGAACGTCGGTGTACGGTTGGGTAAGAACAACATCACGCCTAGACAACACGTTTAACTTTTTTGGTATTGTACTTATACCATAACCAAATATAAATAGTTTTATCATTACGAGCTGTATCTCTGTTCCAGCCGATTAGAGTCCAATGTTCTTGGGGGTCTATAGCGTATGGGTGTGTATACAAAGCTGGAAAAACCTTCAAAAAAGGAATGTTAGGTGTTTGACCCCTACGTATACAATACACAATGAATTTCACGTGGCGCTGCTTGCAACAGACTTGAAATTGCCTAGCTTCAGTGTGATAATTAGACCTAGTTACTAAATACATTATTGGTCAATAAAAGGAAACCTAAATGAATAAAAATACTTATCTATAATACGTTACCGCGACGAGCTGTTATCTACATCTGCTTTTTTTGCATATACGCAACCGAAAGCTTCCTCTCAGCGAATCTATAACATTGTTCCTTTCATATCCAGTTTGTGAGCGAGTGTGCGTGTGTGTGTATTGTATGAGCGGCGTGCGTGTGGGGCGGTGTTGGATGAAATTTGTTTTTTCAAAACTTGATTTAAGGAAACGTATGAAAGAACGAGTTAACTGAGCAAGTGCATGAGGAAAATTATGGAGTGCGTAGATCGTAAAGCGGCTAATTTTCTAACAAATCAATGCGAGACATATTATTATTATAAAAAGTATTTGTTATTACTACTTCAAAGTGGCAATGTGCTATTCCAGACCATAATCCAAATTTCAAATTTCATTCATATCCGTTCAGCCGTTCTGGCGTGATACAGTAACAAACATATTATCCATCAATCCATCCAGACTTTCACATTTATAATAGGTAATATGTAGTAGCCGTGGCTACTAGAAAAACCGTGTTATTTTTCCCGAAATAACAATTTATAGGTTGATAATTACTGCGGACAAAAGTTTGGCAATATATATTATTACAACCTTCGCAGAGGAATTTAATGTTTAGCAAAAAAAAAAAACGCTTGAAAGTAGGTATGTTACCTCTACATGTGTGTTTTTGTATCATCTAACTAAACATATTTTCGTTTGTTTCGTTTTAAGTATTTCGTTTGTTTCATTCGTACAAACGCATTGCGTAGGTAAGTACCTACTTACAATCATGTTGTATGGAATCTTTGACCTTCTGTGGATTGGTTATTTTACTACCTACATTGACTTCAAAAACAACCAATTAGTAAAGCCTCAAGTTACATACAATACGTACATATTCGAAAGACCGTAGGCGACGAGCAAAGATACTATTACAAAGTTAAAAGTGTGTAGTTTAAGTAGTCTTTAACTGGCGCCACCTCCTATGAGAACGTTGTCAATTTGCTGCCTATTTTCCTTAGTTCCTGATTTGGCCACAGGCACGCGGAATGCGGCGTTGTTAACAATTTCGGGTCAAACATCTACCGTAACTTGTTGACATGTCAAGTTGGTGCTTAAAAAGTCAATAGTTCAACTTTATTATAGAAAATGAGCAACGTGGGTTTGAGTGTTATTCAACTTCACTGCTTGGAATTAAGTTTATTAGTTAAATTAATGTATTGATAATACTGAAATGAATTTCAATACCAAGGTTATAGTAAGAGTAGAAGTAGGAAATCTAACTACTACTAACGCCATCTTCTCAGTTACCTCAGTTTTATATGTAGTACTGCCACCTAGCGAGGAGTAGCCACACGAATCAAACCGTTACTTCATTTGCTTGGAACTTTGTTTGTTTATTGTTAACTAGATGGCGTTGTAGCACGACGCAGAAATATTAAGCCCTTTTATTCTGAGATTTATATTGTTAACAAAATATACTATGTAATTGTTATTAAATACAGTAAACTATTTGTAAAATAGTTCGCGAGCCGTTTAAATTACGCAGTAAGATACCCCAAAACATTGCCCTTTTACTTTTGCCCTGCCATCTAGCGGCTAGTAGCAGAACATTTTGAAAGAGTTTTATGACTTACCCACGTGGCGCTACTGTCGTTCGACACGGCTTGGAATGTAGGAACACATCGAAAAGTCATCTTGAATATAATCTACAATACAACTAACGAATTTCTTCTCACAGCTTACCTAGAACAAAACGAAACACTTACTTAGTGATACATGACAAATAAAAGAAACAAAATAAATAAAAGATAAATAAATTAGTTTTAGGGGTAGCTAGGTGCATAGGAGTAGGTAACCTAAAAATATTGTTATATTGTAATTGCGATACACATCAGTCTTAATTCCGTTGCTGTTCGTTCTCTATGTAGTCACAAAGCTTTCCCTACAAATAATGAGTTATACCATGGCCCAATTTCTGTGTGGCAACTGTTTTTATTTAATTTAAATTTATGCTCCAGAGACGATTGTTTGATCAGTAGTTGACTGAACTAATGGTTAAAATTAGATAATATGACAAGTCTGATCAAGATTTAACAATTTGTTAGAGTTTCAAACATTATTTGAGTTAACTACGGAAGTACGGATCAAAACGCATGCCCTGATAGTGCCTGTTGTTTGACCAATAGTTAAAATGACTAATTGTTAAAAATCTGAACTAATGGTTGACTCAAGCAATGTGTTAAATTCTTTCTTCGAATTTAAAAAAAATCACTGATCAATCAACAGGCCCATAGGGAGAGGTTTTGATTTGAAAATGTGACACTCTTTGTTGGTTACGATTTATTACAATATGCTAGGTTTAACTACGGACTAGGTTTAACTACCTCACTTATTCTGTGCTACGGATAATAAAGTTCTGCCTAAGATATCCCGATCAGTATTTAGAGTTCTGTACACCCAGAGGGTGCCGACGGTGCCTTTGTCCCTCCGTCCGTTCGTCTGTCTGTCAGCGGGCTGTAATCTCATGTATCGTAATACGTACTACCCTGTTAACACAAATTGCAGTATTTCAGACAAAACTCCTGTAGCAAATGCAACCTTAATACCAACAGGACAGGATTGAATCTGCTTTGGCCATTGAATTTGAGATACTGCTTATTGGCTTAGAAGGGCAGCGTAGGTAGACAGTTGTTTTTTTTTGTCTTTCAATTGCCGCTGTAACAACAACAAACAAAATAATTAACAATTAAATAATGCTATGTAGCCCTGCATTTGCAAAGCTCGAAATTGGCCGGTATAAGAAAAACAATTGTTTTACTAAAACAAATTAGTAGCGGCGCGCAAGTCGAGAGGCGACGCGACGGGAGCGTCCACTATTCTGCTAACCAAAACAAAAAGCCAATAATAATATGTGCAAACGGACTTTATGTTACCCTTTTTCTTTTTTTCAGCATTATTTTGCTTATAATACCTAAAAAGACGGACTAATGACAACACAGCTATTATATAAAATGGATGAATGGCCGACGGTTGAGGCATATCCAACAATATTGATTTATTAACGAAAGCTTTGACAAGATAATTTGCCTGTAATTGGGGATCACACAATAACAGTGTCTGATTGCCTCGGCTAGATTAGCATTATTGGCCGTCGCCTATACAACTACCTATCTATACGAATCCTGTATGGATGCTTATGTCGATGACGTAACATCGTGTGTAAATTAAAAATGGACAAATATAAATAGAAGCTCGACATTTCCATTTTCCGCAAGATTTTTTCGCTGAACGAAGCGTACCCCCTAATACAGTGTAGAATTTGTTAAATCTTATTTATAAATAGTAGGTCTGTGGCCAAATTATAAAGGTTCGTGCAGATTGACGTGGCAATGAAGAGGCCTATTCCCTGCAGTGAGTGGATGCCGGCTGAGATTTAGATAAAAAAATAACTGACGTTAAATGTATGGGTCACAAAGTTATGCAATAAACTCGACGTCAAGAATAGATTTTTATTGGTTTTGAGACCTATTCAGGTCATCCTAGTAAACTTATAAGGTCGTTCATATAATAAAGAAAAACAATACATCCCTTGAAAAACAATATTTAACAGAACGAGAATCCAAAATCGAAGCCTAAAAACTGTTTAAAAATAACAAATAAAAAACCATAGGCAATAAAAAAGTAATGAATCATGCAGGTTGAAGTGAACTTTTCGCGATTGACCTGACGTATATCCACAGATTCAAAATGATCCTAGGCGTCGGCACGGCCCGTGCCAAGCCCGCGGCTACACACGTCCAACTTTTTTATTGACCAACTTACAAAAAAAAACATGGCCGCTGATCAAGTTTGAACTCTCTACCACAAAACATAGAATTCCTTTCCCGATTGATTGTCTTCTTTTTTTTCTAAAGGTGATTTTGGTGCACTGGCACCGAGGTTTTATGCCTCATTGTAAGGCCCGAGTTAACAGCACTTACCGAGCTATAAATCATTTTAGAATGTCGGGAACTGTAATAAAACAATTATCCGTAAAATTCTGACAACAATGAGAATATTAGCTATTTAAAATCGATGAAGCGTACTAATGACAGGAGATATTTCAGAGTAACATTTAAAGTTTGTTTTAAAAGTGCACACTAACTCAAAAGTTTAAAAAGTAAAAGAAAACAATAAACCACTCATTTGCAGCATCTTTGGTTCTCATATTTTTTTCCTGCAAAATTTCGGAAGGATGCAAAGGAGGACATAGGAATACAGCCCTAATAAAACTTGATTCCTTAGAAAGGCTCCATATGGATCCCAAGTAGTCGTGGTAATGTTTAAAAGCCCTTTGTAAGCCCTCAAATCATGACGTACCTTAGGCTTGATTTTTAATACAATAACCGTTGTCTCCAATTTGAAACTGTGTCAATTTAGTAAAAGAAATGTCACTCTGAGACGACAGACGACTTATAGATATCCAAATTATATAATTGTAGTAAGCCGCTCTGTATCTAATGACGTATAGTTTTTCTCTGTGGCAAAGGGCAGTGATTGTCTGGGATGATCCAGTTTTTGTGGAGGTCCGGAATGGCGCGCGTCACGCGATGATCTTTAGCAATCGGTCGGAGCAATGAGTGTAGGTATCAGTGTAGAATCATCAAAGGACAGTCAGGAGTTTAGTCTGTTACGTTGTTAACGCCATTGTGTCTATGCCAATTAATGAAAGAGTTGAAGTAAACAACACTTGCCGAAGACAGATACCGGGGTCAAAATAAAAGAATATATGTAACCCTTATTGAATTTTGTTTTAGGAACTAATTAAAAGTGACCTAGCTACTTCACTTGTTTATAAAAGTAATGAAGTATCCGCTTGCAATTTGAGATTCAAATTACCTATTCAGAAAGCTATAATAATTGTGTACTAAAATTAATGACTGTTTCATAGATTGATGTGGTTTTAACTATTATTTAGAGGTTATTTCAGAACCCTTGTGGTTACAGTTCGCCTTTAATAACTTTAATTTTCATATTTTTATCTTTGGCGTAATGTAATTAACTGATTTATACGTAAACTGATTTCATATAACATGTCTGAAAACATTTTACCACAACCAACCATTATAACAACACAACCCCCGTGTAACGCCGGTTCGTATCGTATCTCTGGATAGTGTAAATTTTTCTTTTAGTCTAATTTATGTATTTTAACTGAAGACTTAAAAAAAGAAGGAGGCTCGGTCGAACATAATGTTCACCTGTGTATAGCTATGTTTTTTTGGATCATAACCAACTCCTATTTTAATCAGAGTCATACATATAACTTCATGGTTGAATTGTTAGTGATAAACGAGGATGTCCATTAAAATATAGAGAATGATGTTTTACAATTCACTTGAAAATTGATCTATGCATCACGCTAAATTTTACTTTTTTACTGCATTCTTATCATACCCGTATTAAAAGAGATAATTAGAACATTCTTTCGAAAAAACGGAAGTCGTTCAAGATTAATACTTTTTAAAGGTAACAAGTCAGATACAGCCATTAAACTAAAATACTTTCTACTGTGTACGTAATAGTGTTTAATATTAAACTACATTTCGCGAATGCGTATTCAAAATTGGTAGCCCGATGATTTCAACATTCCGTGGTCGAGTTCTCTTTTTAAATTCAGGTGGTTTAACAGCCAGCGATTTGTTTTCTTTTTTACCTGCCAGTAGTTAGATTTGGAATTTCATTTGGTATCTTATTTTAAAATATCTGGGAACCGATTTTTGACTTTCGAGCGTTCGAAAGTTTCAATCGAAAGTAACCAAAAACAATAAAATGGTATTTTTGACTTGCGAGCGATAGAAAATATTAACACGAGTGGTCCGTGGCATTCGTTTTGAATTCTATCAATAGAAAGTATCATTTGACATCTGTCAAACCCGTTAATACTAAAACAATTCATATTGTTATAATACATACTTATAGCAAAATTAGCGACATAAAATAAAATATTACAATAGGTATGGCAAGTCTGGAGGAGTATTTAATTTTAGTAAATAATAATGAAGAGGAAGAAGATGAATTTGTGCCTGCGCAACCGCCGCGTTTTCGGCTAGCGGAATTAGGAAACGAGCCATTTCTCGAAAGCAAAAATAATTTTAAGTAGAATTACAGATTAAGTAAAAGCCTATGCAGATATTTAATTCATAAGTTAAGGCCGTTTGTCTCGGATGCTCAACGATCATGTGATTTAAGTATTAACGCAAACATAAAGTTTTTGCAATTATGTTACAAAACAATTGCATGTTCTAACCAGTTACTATTATCTAGAAAGAAAGAAAGAAACCTAGCAATGACATAGACATCCACAGACGAGAAAGCGTTTCATTTAACCTAAACTTATAACCAGTCAAGAATTTGTAAAATAGCGTAATAAATCTCACTCGCACTTAAATAATAATTAACTTGTTATAATTTCAACTTTTGATAGTTTCACACATTTATTCGCATTCAAAATATGAATTACAAAAAACCGGTAAAACATCGACTTACTGCGTATAATGAAACGCGTTCCAACTTAACAGTACTATTTAGTCAATCCCTCAGTTTCGAGTGAGAATCTCAAAAATATGGAATTTGGTACCATTCGAAAATAAAGCGTGAAAGACTGTCGCATTCGAATATTTTCTACTGCTGGGTTTTGAAATCGAACGCTCTAAAGTCAAAAATCGGTTCCCAGATCGTTTTATTTTCTCAACAATTGGGTAAAATATGACGAAGTTTTGTCGTTTGTTATTATTATTATAATATTATTGGGCTTTTATAGCTTTGTATACCATTTAAATAATTTTAACTTTAGATTATGTAGGGATACCTTAATTCAGAATGCCTATGTTCTATGTTCGAAAGAGAACTATGGAACTATCTATAAATTTAGGTAACGATTAGATATAATTTGAAAGGGCGTTTTTAAAAAAGTGTACATCTTTAAGGACAAAAAATAAGAAGTTAAAATTTCCATTTCGGTACGAAAATTAGCCATACCTTGGATCCGATAATTTTCGTGACGAAATGGAAAAGTTAAAGTTTGATAGGCCTACTTTGGAGATTCCTTTAGAATTGGTATGGAATAATGATAGGTCGCTGAAATATTTGTTAGATAGGAAACGCTCATACAAAAAATAATTGATGCACCTAATGTATTACCTCGAATTTGTCTTGATCACTCTTGACCCTACATTAGATCACGATCGATCGATCGATCGCATAGAGTGCAATAACGGTGTTGCCACCTTAATAGCGCGTACATCACATTTGACATGCGGGGCCCTATTCTTAAATACTTTAAAGACATTATTAATATTTTAATCATCCACAAATCACGTGGCGAGGTTCAAGCGTTGTCGAAACACTCCGCTAGGGGCGTGGTCGCATGATGGATGTCGGTGCAGAGCGAGATTGAATGTCGTACAAGCCAGGCTTAATAACCACACACAGCTCTTACATTGAAATCAAGATAAAACCTACTTTATGCCAATGGTAGTAAACTTCTTGTGAAAAGTATGCGTAAGGTTGTAATGGTAAACTTTTGTTGCCAGTGTGGAAAACGTTAGAAAATGAATTTGATTTTAATGAAGGAAGTTCGTTTAAGTAATTAGCATTCAATACCCTGTTGAGTTCTTGTCTCGTCTGTTATTCCTGTTTACTAGTTCTTACTCATTAACTTCTTGTAATTAACTTTCAGCTAAAGCTTGACTACGTGTAAAAAGAGTTTGGACAGAATGGAGCTATTCGAAGCGTATTGGCAACATTACCTTAATTTGGAGCCCTACTTTGAAAATCGAAGTTCGAAATTACGACATCTCCATCCCTTGGTTCAGAATTAGTCTCGACTGAAGAGTTTAAGGGATGAGATGAGGCAACAGAAGTTTAAAATTTATTTCTTCATAGTAGCCACCCTGGCTCAACCGCCAGACAAATTGAAGTTTTTACAGTGTGTTTATTATGTAAGTATGTAAAATAAGAATTCGTTTGAAAATTGGTGCTTCCTTAAACAACACCAAGAGTTATGGAGTTACAACCCTTTAAAGGTATTTACTGTGACATGTTAAGTTCAATATTTATTAAATCCAGATGTAAAAACCAAAGGGATATTATAGCTAATTTAGATATAATTGATTTATCCTTTGAAGTTAAAGTGAGATAGTTAACCGTATAATTATAATGGTGGGTCACACTTAGTGTGGTGTACCATGATCTGCGAGCCAGGATCCTTATGACAATGCTCATGACGGTAATACGAAGCCACAACTTAGGCTTACTACCTAGTATTGAAAAGGATTTTCAGGGGTGGGTAAACCTTTCCAAAATACACTTTATATTTCGATGGCTCTGGTGGACACTAGTAACGTTAGCCAAAAAGGCAATCTATGAAAGCTGGTCGAATACAGCTCAGAGCCGCTAGCCAAGATGCGTTCGCTAACTAGCATTTTTATTCTTTTTGTTTTTAAACCAATCGCGTCACTAGTAGATCGCGTCACACCCAAAGTCACGTGATCTACCAGTGGCGCGATTGGTTTAAAAACAAAACGAGTCGAAACGCTAGATAGCGAACGCATCTTAGCTAGGGGCTCAATCATACACATAATCTATGATATCTGCAGAATGCAACTTATCAATTCGTTTTTCAAAATGTACTTGTATAAAACTTATCAAAATCCATTTACAAAGATTTGAACTCACCAATCAGTGCTGACCAATCTCAATCGCTCATTACCCCGTTTAACTCTCTTTACTGGATCGGCGCGCGCGCAGGTCGTGACCGGCGCACGCGCGCCGTTACGCATGTAATTGGCTTTGTGGGTAAACGCGGTTTGTGGCAACACTGGGCGCGCCAGGGCGGCGATGCTTAATTGATTCGTTTTTGTTTTTATTGTGCTGGCAACTTCTGGTTTTTAGAATTCCGGGAGCTAGGGGAGTTTTGTTTAATACAGGCATGGTGGTAACATTTTAGCTATTGATTAGAGACTTGAATGCAACAGTAATTAATTTTGGATATTGTTTGTAAATTGTTTTGAATTGATTTTAATAAATTTAGGAAAACGAGTAGCATAAAAAGAAGAAGCTTAAGTAAGTACATAAAGCCAACGCAAACCTAGGCCATCTGATGGTTAGTGGCTTAGAGGGATCTGAGGCTTAGAAATGTATAATCACAAGTATGAAAATATTTTTCCAACAATGAGGATTAAGATGCAATGCTTCTATTTTACTTTTATAACTCTAAAATTTATCCTATAACGGCGTGATTACGCTATTTCAAATGGGTTATATTGCCGCCACTTTTTTTAAAGTATTTAGAGCCACCACCTTTTAATATTCTAATGACGTTGTATCCTATTACGAAAAAACATCACCATCCTCATCCTTAAAACAAAATTATAGTAGAAAGAGAGCGTGTGAGTGGGACAGAGAATCTATTATAATAATTGATGGTTAGAGCAGTAAATCTGTAGGTGTCATGTCTTCCGGTATTGGAAAAAAATTAAAAGTACGTCCATTTGAAGAGTGGTCTTCATAAATAAAAACCGAAAAATCGATTGGAACTTTTTAATGTTGGTGTTTTTGTTCTTTTTAATTAAGGCCCTGGACCAGTTTTAGTCCATTCATAACGACTTTTGTTTTAGATTCTAGGTGTTGGTGTGATACTTTAAAGCTACTGAGTTAAGTTTCTACTATGTTAGTGTATTCCCTTGTTCAGCCAATAGTTATTTTTATATATATCGCAAACATGCAACCAATGCTCAGAGGCTTATAAAGGTCTTCATGGACATTTGCGATCTAGAGATTGCGTAGTAATTTCACCGGCTGTCTTACCGCCAAACCGAAACACTTGGCAGTTTCTACTATTCTGAGTATTTTGTTACGGTTGAGTACCGCATGCTCATTTTCTTTAGTATAAAGGTTTTTTGAAATTAAGCCGTTTATTTAATATTAAATGATAAGGAAACAGTAAGTAAAGCATGTACCCACTAATAACCATCTCGCAACCTTTATTTCGTTATTAATTCGAATTTGGAACTCAATGGCCGTATTTTAAAGGCATTGGCTCATTATTACTGGCATGTGTTATTTAGATGTACGTGATGAAGAATACGGTGGAGCGACGCAGCACTTATCTGTGCACGTGCTGTCTTTAATTTAACGTTCCAATTTTGAAATTATAGTGTCTATGGTACATAGCTATTCAGGGTATTTTTTTTATCAGTGCACAAATTGTAAAACATGATTTTGTATCGTTAATATAATATAATACGACAATAAAATAAAATAAAAAAAATAAAAAAATGTTGCAAATTATCTTTCTTTTACCTTCTCCTGTGGACACAAAGTCACACTAGAAATGATGGCATGGGTTGTCAAGCTGTAGGTATGCGATACACTGTATTGATATTCGAAATTTGAAATTTCATGTACAGCTTATCAGACAACAAGCCCCTCCCTACTAATATTCTAAATTTTAAATTTCATTTATTAACTTACTTAACAACATCCCCCTCTCCTCGCACCCCTGCATGAATATCGTTAAGTTAGTGGAATCATTGAATCGGCAATATCTCTAATATTTTTTAAGCTAGAGTAAAAATAACACAACATGACATGTGTTATTGATTAACAATAGCGAAGCAAATATTAAAATTTGTGCACCTATTAAAAATTACCCTGTATATTTTAGTTTTTTTTACCTTAGTAGGTATTTAATTAGCAGCACAGATACTGATTGTTCTGGTTTTAAATGACACATTACTTTATGATACTTAGTTGTAATTCGTGTTGTTATTAAGTTTGAAACTGTAAAGCATATTTTTAGCGTTTAACATCATACGATGCGCTCACCTTTGTTTATTTGGCATGCATGCACGCAATACCGATTTGTCTTAAAAAAAGAAACGTATTCGAAATTTGAAACATTTAAATTGCACGTTATTGCTACTGTGCACGCGGTGCTGCACCCGTTCCGACCAAATACCGTCAGTAGGTTGTAATTATTTTCGCCGATTTGGCCCGAATTATCTCGTCCCGATCCGATGCCAAACCTTAGGTACGAATCCCAGGGTTTGAGCAATTCAACTAATTCGTGGGAGTCCGCTGTTAGCGTGAGAAAACGATCTAAACGTGATTCACGCATGGAACATATCTCATAAGTGCCGTGCAATTGTCTAAACATTTCAAATTACGAATTAGTAAAATAATGGCACAAAAAAGGCAGTTCTTAAATTAAAACGAGATAATTCGAACGCGCAACGGATGCAGCGCCCCGCTGCGAGTCGCGCTTTGAAAAAAAAACGCCGTCAACCGAACTGTCAGTACGCAACGACCGCGGATGAGAAATGTTGCCAGACTGAAAAAAAGATAGACCACAAAATTCATTCATAAAAAGCCACTCACGTTTAGAAATTAGTTTATTTTAATTACTCGGTGAGCGCATTGTTGTATTAATTATTGAACTCGACCCGTTTGTCGGATTGGACAATATATTTTATTGTCTTTCTGTACGGTTGTGATTTATATATCTAGTTAGTAAGTTATTCGAATTTTAATTTAGACGAGTTTTAATGGGGTACGTTTGAATGGATTCTAATTAGGGAAAAACAACCGGACGGCCTGTATGAATAATGTCAGGTATAAATTCCAGTTATGGCTTAGGAAAGCGATCTTGCTGACCTCTGGTAACCGTACGTACAATGGCGGCGTGTGCCGAACAAATGCTTTATTAGAAAAACGGACGATGAGAAATGGCCAATGTCTATGATGCATTGTTGATAAACAGGCGCCGTATTTCAAATTTGGAACACAATGCGTTCTAAATAAACATCCCAACGGAGCTTAAACTAGACGAGTAATTTTACAAAAACAAAAGCGTAACAAAGGATAACGAAACGTTTACGAGCCCGTGGTCTGAACGAGGGAACAATACGAGTTACGATTGCTGTGAGTTATTAAAATCGATATAAAAGCAGGTTGCGACATTACTCGATATTTCATTAACTGCTGTTCACAATACATTGCTTATAAATCAAATTAAAAAAAGAACGACACGCTCATTTGGCCGGCCGTGCCTTACACACTATTAAAGTTTTAAATATTAAAAACAAAACAACCATCATCTTTGCTCTTATTGCCTATTAAAAATATATCGGCAATTCTCATTGAAAATCCAATTTCGAAATGGCCAATTAGGAAATTGAATTCGGTCTGGTTTGTGGATCGTTTAGCTCTATGCAAATTGTGTTTGTTTACATCGTGAGTCGTGACATTAAGTACCAACCAAAAAATTAATTAAAACAAGCATGAAATCTGACATCTTTACTATTTTTAACGTTTAATTTATAGGTACACGAGCGTTGACAAAAGACGAACTTGGGAGACAGCGAAATGCCACCAAACATATTTTTTAACCTTCTTGCTTGTATCTCACTGTTACGCATAGGTACTCAGTGTCGCAGCCATTGAATGATGTAGACAAAATCGCAGAATTATGATTAGTCCCTAGCTTATTTTAAGAGATATCTCATTTTGCGGCCCAAAATTTTATTCAGTATTGTCACTTCCATCCGTAGAAACTTTAGGGACCACGCCGTGCCCGATTGTAAAAAAATTGTGAGACGACGACAGTAAATAGAGTGCAAAGCAAACGCTTGCAAATACTAGGTACCTACTACCGGATACCGGCACACATTTTTTCTCGAAAGTTCTGATTCGCTCTTTGTTATGCAGATGGCAACAGAGTACACAGTGGCTTATCTCAATAATAACATACATACATACATAACATCACGCCTTCATTCCCAGAGTGGGGTAGGCAGAGCTACAGAAATACCAACAACTCTAAAAAGACTTGTTTATAATTCTGAAACCACATTTTGCACAATCAGGCCAAGAAGTTCATTAGTGTACTAGTGACAGGTTGCAAGCCCATCGCCTGACAGTACTACAAGCCCTTATTCCCTTAGTCGCCTCTACAGTACTTTGTCGTAACCATCCTGTGTCTGTGGGTAGAAGGTAAAAATGGTGGTCGATATCCAGAGAAATCCAGACGGACCTTGTAAGAGGTCTTCACGATAATGGTTTGCAATTTTATACTGTGGTGCAATTTTATCTTAATATTACATATTTTAATGAATGTAGCTTCTATAAAAATAAAATATTTTGTAACAAAATAGACGTTACGTACGTTACCGGCAATATTTTTTTCTTGTTTGACCTCTATATTGTTTATGGTTAACGATTTTGGATTGTGGGCGGGGACGGAATGACAACTACTTTATGTTTTATATTATTTACGTTATTAATATGCTATAGTTTTATTTTTACTTTAGAAATTTCGACGAATCTATGCCAGCCAATTAATAATCTTCTGAGTCCATCCATAGGTTGTTAATACTTACATGTCTTTCATTCGCAAGGCAAGTTTCGGTCGGATATCCATAACATAATACGCCTTTTACCGTAGATAATGGTTTCTGACACGGTATATTATTTAATCATTTCTTTAGTTAGTTTAAAATCTCGGCAACCATGTACAGGAGATTTTAAGGCCAAAAAATCGGTGGAAATTTGGTTCTCTTTACAAGTCCGGTTTCAATGTTACTCCTGTAAAATTAATCATGGTTCTAGTGAGCTTTAGAATCCCAAACGAATACAAATGAAGAGTTACGAAAAAGTTAAACGAATCAAATTATTATCCCGACATCCCTAATCAACAATTAATGTCAAAATAAAAGGATCCAAGAATTTAATTCACTGAAATTACATCCATTGTCCTCAACGGGCAAAAGGCTGGCAACACCGCTCCCGTTCTCATTCCAAATTTGAAATTCGAAATTAATGGCGGATTTGACAGGGCGGTATTGTGGGGCTAATTTAAATCTTATCAACGCGCGATGACAGCGGCATAATGGAATGGCGGTTTTTAAAATAATACTTCAGCGATCCATTTTTGATTTCTTTTTCGCGTAGGCTGAAATTGAATTGGTTGCCAGTGAGTAAATCGTTCATGATAGTTCTTATTTTGAAATGTTTATACGTATTCCTGAACGGGTGTCGTAATCTGTTTTACATATTATGCATGTCGAAGGAAGTTGAAGTCTTTCCTATGGTTGCGTTACGACTCCAGACTCTCGTCGGATTTCGTTTGAAATTCGAGCCATTATATGCAGTCGAGACAATACTCTCTACATCATATTACAGTCAATCGCACTGTATTTAAGAACAGATTTAATAGCTCCTTTTTAGGGTTCCGTACCAAGACTATCAAGTTCTCAAAAACCGTACCCTTATAAGATGACTTTAAATAATTAATTAAATAAATATCACAAGACAATGTCACACAACTTGACCTAGTCCCAAACTAAGCTAGGTACTAGACAACGATAAACTTACTTATATAGAGAAATATATACTTTAATACATAGAGGTAGAAAACATCCAAGACTCAGGAACAAATACTCGTGTTCATCACACCCTGACCCTGCCTCCGGAGCCGGCGGTCCCGGTTTCAAATCCCGGTAAGGGCAGATATTTGTGTGATGAGCACGAGTATTTGTTCCTGAGTCTAGGATGTTTTCTATGTATTTAAGTATTTATTTCTACAGCGTGTAAATTTCATACGGGCATATATTTTAACAATAGTTAATATACACCCTAATTGACATAAAAACGTGTGTAACAGCAACATTAGTTGTATTTCTTTTTTTCTTACTAATTAATTCAGCAAGCAATGTATGACATTGCGCAATTAAATTAAAGCATCTACATAATAGTCATGTTATGCTCACGAATTGTTATGGTTCGCCATTTGTTTACTTCGCCCATGAAAGTCAAAAATTTCGGTCATTAATGCAGGCGGTTCACTCGCCTGAGATTAGTATTTAGTTTCCACACATTTCGTCCTTGCACTTGGATACAGGCGATACATTGACGACCGATGGACGCTCGCACACTTCGTACATTGCTCCTAAGACAAACTTTAAAAAATTTACTGCTCCTCAATGATAAAAGTTACCAACAAAATATCTATCTCACATGATTTGTATGATCGTTAACTACGTCAGGATAAAATATGTGCCCGTATGAAATTTACACGCTGTATATCTAAGTATGTTTATCGTTGTCTAGTACAAGCCTAGAGCTTAGTTTGGGACTAGGTCAATTTGTGTGACATTGTCTCGTGGTAATTTTATTATTTTTATTTTTTAAGTAATATATTAAGTAGCTATACTTAAGAGTCGAGTGGAGTGAAACTCTCGCTGCTCGCACTTGACTGCTTTTTTGTAGTCTTTTTTACTTTTTTTGTGGTTGTGGGACCATGTGTTGATTCCACCCGGATGGCTACCACCATCTTATCCATTAACCTACCGCCAAACAGCAGTGTTCGCAACATTTTGTTCTGGTGTGGGGATAAGACAGCCGGTGAAATTGCTAGCATACAGGATTCCATCTTAGTCCTCAAGGTTGTCAACGCATTTGAGGTATTAGGATTGCAGGTCTCAGATTCCACTTACCATCAGGTGGCCTGAGTGCTCGATTGCATTCTTCCTGCTGTAATAAAGGCTCGTGTGAGGCTTTAAAGATGATCAATCTGACGCCAGGGTCACGCTTCAGGGTCTAAATTCGACCTTGTCCATTTTTTTTTATGTAATAGAGAAGGCAAACGACCATACGGCCTGTATACTACTACCTACCTTATAATAAGCGGTACCTGAGACCCAACATTAGCAATATCAAGGCTACAATCTCGAGACTGCAATCTTAAGACCGCAAATATATTGCCAACCTGAGATCTATTGGGCTGTCGTCTGCCATAGTTATTTGTATTTCAGGGTTTAAATTAATCGAACCCAAACTAACCTAGCCTCTTGTCTATACGTTTGATGACGACGACATTATGACCAAGAAAAAAAGAAAAACATTGGGCTCACTGGAATACCTCTATACTAGTAATTTCACCGGGTTGTCTTATCCCCACCCCGGAACACAATTGTTGTGAACGCTAAGCCTTGGCGGTAGGTTAATATAGTTTTTAAATCCATACTTATATTATAAAATGTGAAAAGAGTTACTTTCACTCTGTCTGTTTGTTACGCTTTCACGGATAAACCGCTGAACCGATTTAGATGAAATTAAAAAGTTTTTATCCCAGAAAATTATAAAGTTCCCGAGGGCGCAGCGATAAACGACTTTTGTGCGGACGGAGTCGCGGGCAAAAGCTAGAGATCAATAAGTGGCATTCTGTGAACGCTTACGACTCCAGAAGTTGAAGATTATCTTCAAGGAACTGACTAAGGTCATACGGGCTCCTATGTCAACTGCATATCAAACATCAGGGGGGTTATTATCACCTAGCTATGCAGTTCTGTTTGCGCTCAGAGAAAAGGACAGACCTATAACAGTTATATAGCTATGTCCTTTTCTCTGAGCGTAAACAGAATTGCATAGTCATGTCGTAATAACCCCCTATAACGCATCTGCGAATCCTCTTCGAGCGTACTGCGATGCGTGTACCCAAGGGCGGCTCACTTTCCGCCATCTTGACAATGATGACAGGTGACAATTTGATATACATTGCAAAGTTAAGGTTCACATCAGTGGGATTCATAACAGCTGGGCCGAGATTCTACACGGTAAAAACCATTTTGCCTTTGTTTCCGTATTGTCAACGTTTTGATAACTCTTATGTCAATGGCATAATGGCGGCCGAGTCAGAAACGATTCTAAAACACGTCAAACGCGATATCGTTTTAACGCAGTAGAATAGAGCCCCTGTGCCATGTACAGTCTAGGACTTTAATTTATTATGCCACTATGGAACCCTGTCATAATGACAGCGTCAAACCAGATGGAAGATGGCTAAAATTTACCTGTCATTGTCAAGATGGTGAAATAGGAGGTTGACCCGCTCGCTCCCCTAGCACGGAACGGGAAAAGGTTTCCATACGTATATTTCGTTCGTGCAGGAAGGTAACTTGGCTAGGATGGCTAGCCCTGGAGGTGAATAACTACGGAGGAGCGGTTTTTACGTGTATTAGCCAAAATACAATGATATTACACATAAACAGGAAATAGATATGTTACTGCCGCGCCCAAGTTGAAGATTCATAAAAGACCTTAACCTCTCTTGCTCTGTTTACGCGAAACAAGCCGACGATAGCTCTCCCTTACTCGCGTGTTTTGCGTATCTGACCATCATTCGATAGTGAAACAGTTGAACATGTAGTTTATCTATTTTCAAACAAAATTTACTAGGAAAGTAACATTCGTTCATTGAATGCAAAACGGACACATTTCAAAATCAGTTAGTGTGGCATTTAAAATTATATGCTGTTTGATTTTCAATGTACAAAACAAATGATTTTGGAATGTGTTCGTTTTGCGTTCAATGAGCGAATATCTATACACTGTCTTTAATATCATTGCCAAAACCACTATAATCATGCTTCTTACCCTTACTCGTACTATACTATCCTACTAATATTATAAATGTGAAAGTTTGGATGGATGGATGAAAGTTTAAACTCATCAATCACGCGAGAACGGCTGAACGGATCTGGATGGAATTTGGCATGGAGATATTTTGAATCCTGGGGAAGGAAATAGGATACTTTTTATCCCGAAAAATTGGACTTTTGCTGAGGGAATAGCGATAAAAAACCTCTACGCGAACAGAGTCCCGGGCAACAGCCAGTATTATAAATGCGTAAGTTTTAATGTTTGTTACTCAATCACGCCAGAGCGATGAAACGGTATGAAATTTAGCACAAATGTTAATATAGCCTGGATTAGCACACAGTTCACTTTTTATCCCGAGAGACAGCTTGTTCTCGAGGGAATATACTTCTTCGCGGACGTCGCGCGCAAAAGCTAGTCATATACATAGAAAACTATTTTGGACTAACTGACGGACAACGCACAGCCTAAAGAACTTAACCTAGGGTCTAGTAGAGAAAGGAGGTAATATTCCCGGGTATCCTAGGGGTGCACTAAGTAAGGATTTCTCGAAAATCAACCCGCAGAGGGAAGAGCGGGGAACTAATTGGGCGCATGAAATCGCGTCTCGTTTATAATATCGACCCACACGTTACGGTGCTTCTGTGAGATTGAATAACGAATATAAGTTTTTTCGAACAGTGCCTGTGTAACCACACGTAAGTTGTTATATATTCATAAAGTAAATAAATAAAAAATATTATCAGGGGACAATCTCACACAAATTGATCTAGTTCTAAACTATGCTCTAAGCTTGTACTATGGGGACAACGATAAACGTAGGTACTTATATAGAGGAATACATTCTTAAATACATAGAAAACATCCAACACTCAGGGACAAACATTCGCGCTCATCACACAACTATCTGGGATTTTAACCCAGGACTGGATTCTGGCTTCAGAAGCAGGGTAACTCCCAATTATGCCAATGAGTGTGTGTTCATGTTCATTGGATCGCATCATCTAACCACATAACTTCTGAAAGCTACCCTAAATAATAAAATAACTGTTTGAGCCTTTCTTTAACAACCGTAGTATTCTGTATGGAAACACTGATAGAATTTTACACAAGGGTGTGTGTCATATTTTTTAAATAAATAATAGCTCACTATTCATTTGAGAGCCGAGAGAGTTGGAGTGACGACGTATTTACATCTGAACTTTGGAGTCAACCCATGTAGATCCTTCAATCATTGTGTACATTAGGAAATTATATTATTTATTTAATCCCACACACAATAATAAAATGGAAAGTAAATACAAAGAAAATTCGTGAGTCAACAGGCGGTCTTATCGCTAAATAACGATCTTTTACACAACGAAGACCACTTACAAAGAAGAGAAATTAAATGAGAAACAAATACTGGGCATGAGCATGTCGGACCATGCTCAGTGTAAGTTCTACAAACAAAAATCAACAAGTAATAACTCATTATCTATTTAAAGTTATTTGGTGCCGTCATAAATGATTTTTGTAGGTATAAATAAACACTTTAATCGCCTGTATCTCAAGAACCAATGATGTCTACTTAGTCGTGATAGTTTTCGTTTTAAATTCGTTATGCGCTTTCATTTAAGTTTTTTTTAGGGGGGACCGGGGGGGGGACGGACGACACTTGACTCTAACAAAAATAGCGCTTTAAAGCATTAATATTTCATAGATGGATCCATTAATCGGAAAATTTCGTCCAGAAACTCGTCATATTTTCAAAAGACCTATCCAACGATATCCCACACTACGGGGTAGGCGAGAAAATAATAATACATCCCCACGTTACGTGTAAGAAGGTGCCTGGAAAAAAAAATATTTTCAAGATTTTATTTTACCACTATTGGCGTGACTGATAGGTATATTAATGGCAAATTACAGCTTTTTAGTACTAAGAGTCTCCGAGCTAGGCTGCGGGCGGACGGACGGACGGACCTAGTTTGACAACGGACCCTAAAAATTAATACCAATCCAATCAGAGTATGGTTCCAACCAGCTGGAAAACGCGCCAGCTGCTACAAAACCGCAGTGTTTTGTTTAAGATAGTCGGGGAAGTTACTTACAGAGAGTCATTCCATCCTAGTCCTCTTGGCAGTGCATTTTGCACCTTGAGATTGCATATACGTCCATGGACCTCTTCACCATCAAGTGGGTTGATGCTCGTTCGTTTCCGCGAAACCATAAAAAGCCAATCAAGTGGATGTGGTATAAAAATGATTCATTTAACGTCCTTTAGCGTCAAGTGTCTTATAGTGAGTCAATTCCAAATACAGGTGTAATCGTTAAGTGTAGCCAGGCGATTATTCCGTAAATATAACAGATCTAAAACTTTAAACTGATATCACAAGTACGTAGCCAATAAAAAGTTTAAATTTTTAATGAAGTGATGTTACTCATTGGGTATCATTTAAGTAACTTTCGCATTTCGCTATCATGTAGGTTGTACCTCATACTATTTTATGTCCTACCGCTGGGTTATGGGGACCTGGGGACTGCGTAAGCTATTTTCCTAAAAGTATTCTATATCCTTATCTAGCCCTAATCTAAGATCATAAAATATATATGTCAATCCAAATCTATTCAGCAGTACATCCATGATTAAAACATAAACTTCTAAATAGACTTTTACATTTATTTTATTAATATTATTAGGGCACGTACAGGAAAAAAATAAGGTGACTTAAAAGCACATTAGTGCTAAAGGCCATTTGTGCAAATAGGTGTTAAACTACATAGATCTATATTTTTCATTTTGTGTTAGCCTTTAAATCTGATTTAAGGCTACTTGCACGAAATTAATAAATAAAACAAAATTGGTAGGTTTATTTACATTTGTGAAACTGTATGGAAATATCGGTCTACAATCTAAGACTTATTTAACTAGATTTAACTTTTTGTTGTAAGTTGATACTCTCATTTTGACACATGTAAGAAACTGCGTAAATAGTTAGATATATCATCGACGAATGGGTAAGGTTTATAAAATGAACATACACGACGGATGCGATGCGAATCGCCGAATGGTATTGAGCCGACGCGGCTGTGGACGTCCAACGTGTTCATGGAATAAATCCCTAATTCCGTTTATCGTAATCGTAATCGTAATCTTTCACTTTTCTCAACCTCTCGGCTCCAGCTTGTCTTTCAAGACATCCCTTAAAAGGATCGTTCGTCCTCGAAGTACGACTTTGTACATCTTGTTTATATTTATTGCATTGATTTGGTTTTTCTTCTGTACAATAAAGTGACACATACGTACAAATTTATTATATTATTACCTATTTCCCGCGACTCCGTCCGCGTAGTCGTTTATCGCTATCCCCTTAATAACCGTCCCATTATTCGGGAAAAAAGTAGCTCTTGTCCTTCCTCGGGACTCAAAGTACCTTCATACCAAATCATATCTAAATCGGTTCAGTGGTTTATCCATGAAAGCGTAACAAACAGACAGACAGAATTACTTTCACATTTATAGTATTAGTAGAGTGTAGAGATACTTACACTGCCAAGTACATGATGGCTGTGGCCCGATTCACGAAGCTACACGTTACAAATTACAAGCGGAACTCTCCTTCTAGTAAAAGGAGTTAAAAAGAGACTTGCGCTTGTAATTTGTAACTTGTAGCTTTGTGAAACGGACCTCTGGTCTCTTTTAGAGTAGGTATAGATCGACAACTACCTGGTTAAATACTCAAAAGCGAGTATTTGCCAAGTATACTCCCAATTTACCTGGAGGATTGTAGTGGTTATATTGGCTAAATACCGCCGCCCATCTCTAATTCAGAGGCATCCATGTTAATCTTCCGCGTTGGTACCATGTGCAACATAAGATTTCATATGTTCAGAGAGCACTCTTGGTGGTAAGTGGGTGGACTGAGGTCTCTCAGCTCGAGAAAAGAACATGGTGCACAACCACCGAGGCGCCGAGAGCATTACTAGGATACCATGATTGACGTACTTACCAACCATAGACGCCAGGTTCAATACAACATCCTAGTAATATTATAAACGCGAAAGTTTGTAAGTATGGATGTTTGTTACTCTTTCACGCAAAAACTACTGGACGGATTTTGGTGAAATTTGGAATGCAAACAGCTTATACCTTTGATTAACACATAGGGTACCTTTTGTGTCGCTATTCCCTCGGGAGCTGATTTATATGCGTACGAAGTAGCGGGCGGAAACTAGTTTTCTTATAAAAGTGTCCTATAGGGTAACCTATACAAACTTACATACTTGCCAGAGACATCAAACTAAAACATTTTAATTTTAATTGTATCTCATAAACACTTAATAAAAGTTTAATTCCTATTTTGAAGTGGTCTTATTTACTCGGCCATTTTTTGTTGTGTGACATGTTATCTATTTGAGTATTGTTAATCGAATGATACCACCAGTCTAAACATCTATACTAATATTATAAAGAGGAAATATATGTATGTATGTGTGTATGCAACAAATAAACTCAAAAACTCTAAACCGATTTAAAAAAATCTTTCACCACTTAAATGCTACGTTATTCTAGATTAACATAGGCTATGTTTTATTGTTCTACGCGGAGTCGCGGGCAACAGCTAGTATGAAAATATAAATAGCGGGAATTTAATTCCACGCGTCCTATGGTTTATGTATAATAATTAATTATTATTGTCAATTTGTGTGAGATTGTCCCCTGATATTTATTGATTGATTATATAATTATTTATTAATACAGGTAACTCTTTCCCGCCGGATTCCCTATTAAGTAGTTCCTAGAACGTTGCAACAAGGGACCTTTACTTTTTGGAAAACCCATATCGCTTTTGACATGTTCTCGCACGATCTCTTAATCACGCGGCCGAGTTAAAGCAATACGAGAACATGTCAAAAGCAATATGGCTTTACCGAGTAGAATCGTGTCACTGGTGTCTTCTGTAAGATAATTTGGGATGCGGGCACTGATTATCTCGAACATGTTAAGTGTTCTAGGAGTGTAGTGTAGGCAACACAGCTGTTATTCAGAATCAATTAGACGCACGCCATCTAATAAGTAGGTACTAATAGTAGGTAGGTAGACATAGAAGTTTTTGTGGCAGGAACATCAATTAACTATGTTTCAAATACTTATTTCAAAGTGACATTTCATAGTAGATAGGTATCGTTCACCGGATAAAAAAGAGAGTAACTAACATGCTGATTACTACCCATCGATGGGTTTCTTACAACAAAAACTTATTTTAATGCTATTCAATCGACTTTCATACAAAATTAACTGAAACCAAACAAAAAAGGCCTCTTTAGGTAAATTACAGGTAAGGTAGGTTTTAGGTATGACATTGTGTGGCATAATAGTAGGTATACTCTGTATAATCCTTACCTGCTCAGTTTTTGAAAAATGTATGGAAAGGACTCAAACTTAAAAAATATTATAGGTAGATAATCATTTTTTTTTATCGTTACGTTCATGCCACTTTTAAGTTTTCAGTTACGGTGTATGGAAATTTCATGTTCATATTATACGTTATCTCACAGTCATAAGTGTCATAAGAAATAAAGTACAATTTATCCATAAATTAAAATCGTTTGTAACTTCCTAGGACAATTTTATTTATGCCACAAAAACTTCTATGTCTGCTAATAACATACATATTTTAATTACGTCAACTCGAACGTAAATATCCCCAGTGAAACTTGTATTAATGGGTAGTTCTGTTGTTGGGATTTTTCATTTAGAACAGACAACTTATAGTAAGACTAGCTTTGCCTGCGACTCCATTTACATTGAAGTCGCTTATCGCTGTTCCGTCGGGTACTTTATTGGTGCGTCAGGGTCACTTCAAACCTTCCTATCCTATGACGTACCTTCAAGCATCAGTGTTCGCATTGTTGTGTTCCGGTGTTGGAATTAGTACCTATAATTGAGCAATACATACAATCATAGCATTCCATCAAAGTCCTCAGGGTTGGTAGCACAATTGCGGTCTTAAGTTTGCAGTCTTAAGATTGTCGATTGCTTGACAGTGAAAATGCCATAAAAGAACATACAAATTTCCCGGAACAAAAAATGCAGATTTCGCGTCCGGCTCCGGGTTATAAAGATCTCGGTCTGTACACGGTTTTATAAGAACTTGCACACTTTAGTACCTTGTCACTTTAACGCTTTTGATAGATTAGTGCAGAGCAGTTCAAATATAACATTAAAATGACAAAGCACTAAAGTTTGCAGTGACTTATAAGGCCGATTGTATCTTTTATGATTGGTATATCATTACAAAGACAGGTATGTACTAGTAGTTATATGCTTATTATTACAAAGATATATGGAATTAATTCTGAAATAAAATGAATTATTTATTCTTACTGCTTCAGTTTTTTTTATCTTAAGGAGAAGGCACACGAGCCACCTGATGGTAAGTGGAATCTGAGACCCACATTTGAATTCTCAAGACCATAATCCTAAGACCTCAAATGCGTTGCCAACCCTAAGGACTACGATGGAATGCCTCTATGCTAGTAATTTCACTGGTTCTCTTATCCCCACACCGGAACACAACAAAGCGAACAATGTTGCTTGGCGGGTGGTTAATGGACAGTATGCGTAGAGTAGCTATCTAAAGTTTTTAATTTAAAAGAAAACAGTCGCTATTTATGCATACATGCACAGCATTCGCCATATGTCATAAAAAAAAGTAAGGCGTTCTACAAGTGCAATAAAAACTCACTCCAAACGCTAAAACCCCACAACTGCGGAATATTTTATTCCTATGTCTTCCAAACTTTTTATTTTTAAAGAAACCGATATCGCGAAAAGATATTTTTTATTGTTTTACCTGTTTGAGAAGGATGTCTCAGTAATTTGTGCCAAAGACCGCCAATTATAAAATTTCAAAGTATAACGTAGCGGGCGCCCCGACTGTAATTATATGCTTCAAGGAATGTAACAAATAAAGGATTGGGCTCTTTCTTGTCAAGTTTCTTTTGTTGGTGGAGAAATGATAGATTTTTGGTTGCAGCATATAACGAGTAAAATAATCTAGGTGAGTAATAATTTGGTAGCAACAAAGGTACCTTTAAGTCAAAAATAATTATTTATAAGAACTACTATTTATTAGAATAAAAAATAAGTTAGAGGGTATTACATTCGAAATATTACCAGGGGCCCGTTTCATAAAAGCTTGTAATACAAGTGGAAGACACCTTTTAATGTATACTGTTGGAAAGAGATTTCCACTTATAATATAAGCAAATATTTTTTATGCAATAAAGCCCCAGAAGTAGTTACTTAGTTTTAAAATTATCTGTCTATTTTAAAGAAAAAATAAGAAAAAACATAGTGAAAAAAAGACACGGTATTCAGTAAACATTTTTTTTTATTGTATTTGTTAGTGTAAACTTTAATAAACTACATCAGATTTATTATTATGAATTTTCAAAACCTGTTTATAAAATTTGAATAATTTTAAAATAAGCTTTAATGTTGTTTGGTTGCAAGTTAGATTGAGTTTAATCGTTTATTAAATCAACACAGATTGCTAGAAGCTTAACGCATTAATGAAGAAATTAACATTTTCATTACCTAGTTGTTAATATAGGTAATTTTCTTGGCTTGGCTAACAAGTCAATAAAAAATCTAAAAAAATCTGACTACCGAAATAAGAATCTTACAGGATTCTACCTCGAATGATATTGTTTATTTACCGAAGTTTTCTTTCACACCTTTATACCTATCCAATAAATCAAATGCGCTATATAGGTATGTTTAATGAATAAAAAACCTGTATGGATCAAAATGGACCCGCACAAATTAATATACACACTGGGTTTCAAACACGGTAACCCTTACGGTACGGTAGTAGTATCCTTTCTTATTTGCTTTTATATGTATGTTATCGGTAGATTCTGTGTGCCCTAAGCACTTTCAATCACGGGAGCACTGTATAAGCTTAAACATTATGAAGTAGCAATCGTATCCATACCTCGCGATGACACTGCATATAAAGGTTCATGCTATCTATACTAAGGCAAACATATCACAGAACACAAAGCGTCTCGTATCACAACAGTTCACTGGCTCGCCTTCCGCATATCGATCGCGCCCCGAGCGGATCACAGCGTCACGTCCCGAATGTAATAATAATCGACCATCCCTGAGGCTTATCGATAAACGACTGCAGGCGAAAAGGTTTTCGCTGGGGGCGAAACGCCGCGCGACGCTCCAGGCTCCGCCCCGGGCCTCCCCATTGGCCCGAAAGTGGTAGCGAGCCGTCAAACGCGGCCCTCGATTGGCGGCCAGTAGTCCGTGGGGGCATAGATATTTTGACGTTTTTTTAACGCGGTGGCATTTCTCGTCGCAGCGATTAATTGTAATTCTTTATGGCTATTGTAGGGTTGAGTGAGCAGTTATATGTGACGTGCTCAATGTTTGATTTTTTTCTGCCAGTGTTAGATCTGAATGCGCTTGCGACGTTTTGTTCCACTGTTTGGTTAGGCGTAGTTTACCGGGATTTGTTTACCTCTTTTTATTACAATGGATGCTTGTTTGCATTTTCATTCATGTTTTTTTAATTAAAATATCGCTGAAAGTGAATACCTAGTTGGGCGCAAAAACGTTATTATAAAAATTTCGCGTTTACTGCACTTTGCTTTTGTGTGGGAGAATATTCGAGCATTGAAAAGTTTCGATAGTTACAATGAGATTAAGTGTTTTGTTTGAAATTAACCAACTGTGAATCCCGAACGAGGATAAACTTTGATGTCTGTCGGTCGTGAACTTAATATTGCCGTACCTACTACACGATACGAGACCTAACTTAGCAGTAGGTACTAGTCTTACAATAAGCTCAGGTTCAGGGTTAGCTGGAAGAGATCCCATTTAGGGATAAGTTCGCCTTTGTACATTAATTTAGTATTATAATTGTAATATTTATATTTTTGTGCAATAAAGAGTTTACATACATACATACATACATACAATAAACAACTTTGAGTTCTTATCACAAAGTATGCTTTCTCAGTCTTGTCGAGATTTTTTGAAGGACTGTTTTAATTATTTAAAATATATTAACAACTAAGTATAACGCGACTGACAGTAGCCTAGTAGTTGTAGCTCGAGCAGTTCGACTCCGGCAAGAGAAATTGACACGTATTTTAGTACCTTGTAATAAAGGGATATCAAACGACGAGCATCACAATAACATGGTTTTAAGTATGTTCAACATCTTTAGCTTCTAGCAGTTTATCGTAGCTTTTTGAATAAAGGAACAATCGCGAGGAAACCTGCATACAATTGCAAAGTAATTCAATGTTGGGTGTGGTTGGAAAGTCCTGATAGATATGGGACCGTAAATTTTTAAAATCAAATTTAGTGTAATTTGCTATGGATAGGTACAAAAGTATATCAATCTATTGTACCAATTAGGTAGGTATGTATAGGGTACTTAAGCGGTAAATTTCTTGTAATCCTATGTTTTTATAATTAGCTTCGAGATTACGAAATCTGTTTTATTTTTAATATTTTTAATTAGAGACCTACAAATACAAATAATTAGCTTCGAGATTACGAACTCTGTTTTTTTATATTTTTAATTAGAGACCTACACATAAAAAAGTTAACTAGGCTTGCATTAATGTCAGAGTATATTTAATCCATAAATAACCCATTCTATCTAAGCACTCCTAGTCATATAGGTAGGCAAATATATCTTGTTTGTTCTGTGAGAGGGTGAGATTTCAGCCCTTGAAGGGGAAGATATAGCTTACATGTAGCTATACTTAGGGAGAGCCGGTGTCTCAGTAGGTATGGGGTTGACTGATGAATGCAAGACACTCAGTTCGCTCCCGGACTCTACGATTTAGGTTAGTTTATAACAAATTAATAACAACAAATCATGTATTAAAATTTAGTGTCGTCGCACTGAGTAATCTATTAAATTACCTAGTGCTTTTTAGTGTCAGAAACTTAATAATAATTTAGTCATAAAGTCTTGTTTAAACACTGTATCATGTTAAGGGGTCACGGTTTCTGTAGGAGAACGCATCTAAACTTATTTAATATGGTGGTCTTGCACTGTCCGCGTCATGGGTAGGTACCTAAGAATATATATATATATATATATATATATATATATATATATATATTGTATTTATTTGCTATTTATATATTCTAGTTGAAGGTTAAGTATTATCATTGTCATAAGCAATATTTAAGAAATTACTGACTTTTGAGTTTCTTGCGGCGTTTCTTCTCAGCAGCTTCTCTTGGGAAACGCTGTTAGATTTTTGACGTATAAATTGTTGAATAAACCTCTTTTATCCTTTTTATCGACTACTCGAGTTAATTGTTGTTTTTAATTAATGATAATCAATTCAAAATAACAATTAACTCGAGTAGTAGTAGACATCGAAGTAATTATTTGTGTCACAACAAATAAAAAAGGAATTTGCATTGAACCCTACGCCTACTAACAAAACTTCCTTCGTGTCAAAGTGATCGAAATGGTTGATTTTGTTGGCAATTGGTATACAGGACACCTGTAATAAGAATAAGAATAACAAAATATTTATTGTGAACTGTCTACAAATGGAAGGTTTTACATAACATTTATTTAGTTCCAACAGTGGCCCATTCCAAGCATACAATATCATTATGGCTGTTCTGCCTTCCTTAGCCATAAGCGGTGTATCTCAAATCGTTAGTCAAAATAGATTCAATCCTCTCCTGGTAGTAATAAGGTTGCGATTGCTACTAGTGTTTATTCTGAGATGCTGCCATTTGCCTTAGCAAGGTTATGTTGGTCTGTAAGCACTGAGGCCAATCTCACCTATAGTTACTAATATTATTAAAAGGTAAAGTTTATCAGTTTGTGAGGTTGTAGGGGGTAATCTCTGGATCTACTGAACCGATTTAGATGAGGTATGGAGATAGTTTGAGTCCCGAGGAAGGTCATAGGGAACTTCTTTCCCGAAAAATTGGACGTTTCCAGAGGGAATAGCGATAAACGACGTATGAATATGACTAATTCTGTGGCTCTAGTGAAAACGGATACAAGTCGACTTAGCTCTTAATAAGAAAGGGCAAAAGTCATGTACAAAGTATACCCTGACTTATACCGTTTTTCACCTACACCTCGGGAGACTTATATCCTTTTTCACTAGGGCCACCGAATTGTAAGATGGAATGCCTCAATGCTAATTAATTATTTGTTGCTGTTTTAACTCCACGTTGAAACATAATCGTGCGAACACTGCTGATGTGCGGATAGTTAGCAGGTAAGATGATTGTAGGAATAGGGACGGAGCCTGTATAAGGTTTTAGTAACCGCAAAAAACATGTGTGTAATTCACACGCGGTAGAGTGAAACCTTCACAGAAACTATAAACTTTTAAGGGTATGTTCGCCTTTGTACTTTTTTATATTGCCAGTGTTTTGTATTTCTTTTTAACTTTGGTACAATATATACATGTACAGGATGGAAAACCGAACGCCATATGAAAGGCAAACTACCTTAAATATTGGAAATAGCCAATTCTACTTAAAGGAGACTTACTTTTATTTTTAAAAACAATTAATAAAAAAAAATATGGATTTTAGAATTTTTTACTGCTTTTACCGAATCAAACTGGTCAAATATCACAAAACCATAAAGACTTTTTTACGGTCTTTATTTCGATTTAAGGCGTATGTGTTGTTGATATATAAATGATCACTATCACTGACCCTTTCGATCTGTATCATAAAAGACTTTATTGTTTTGTCATATATTCGACCAGGGCTGGGATTCTACACGGAAATAACGATATCGTCTTTGACGTATTTCTGTATTGTTAACGATTTAATAACTCTTATGCCATTCAAAAAAAGGCGACTGTGACATAAACGATTCTAAAACACGTCAAACGCGATATCGTTATAACGCAGTAGAATATGATTCGGTTAAGGCAGCAGACGAATTTTCAAAAACCAAATGTAGGTATTGTTTTCTTAAATAAAATTAGTCTCCTTTGCGTAGAATTAATTCCTTTGCCTTTCATGTGGCGTTCGTTTTTCCACCCTGTATTCATACTAAGTATACACTAAAGTAGAAAGTAGAATGTATCTAAAGTATTGTACAACAAACTTGAGCCTCTATTCTACGCGAAAACGATACTGCCTTTGACATATTATCGTGTCGTCAACGATGTGATGACTCTTATTTACTTGATATGACAGTAATGGCAACCGAGTTAAAAACAATACTAAAAAAAAATGAAAAATAAAAAAACCGTGGCATGGTGCCGAGGATGCTCGCAGCAGAGATGGGCACTAATCGATTAATTTTTTAGTTAACTAATCAATCGATTGAAAATATCAATCGTCATTTTTTAATCGCGATAAATTTAGTTGCAATTAAATTAGTTGTGAGAATGTTCGACTAACAACTAAATTATTTTTAGTTTCAATCGACTAAATTTCACGATTAAATCTATAGTAAAACTACGTAGTCACCCGTTTTTTGCATTTTTTATCTTGCAATATGTAACTACAAGAAGGTATGTATGTAACATTGGAGGTACTCGTATGTTGTAACTATGTTAGTTTGGGTTGAATTTTGCGACTTATTTTGAAGCAGATATCTTCAACCGAACCGATTGAGCTAAAATTATGTATACACGATACACGTATAATGCCATACCGAGGTTTTCTATTCAATTTGCTTCTAACATTAGTCGCGAGAAATTAGTCTAACTAATTAGTCGATTACAAAATTGAGTTGTTTGAAATCAATCGGCAACTAATTTAGTTGCAACTAAATTAGTTGCAGTCTATACAACTAAGATTGATCAATCGTCGTTTTCAATCGTCCGTCGCAATTAATTCTTGTAATCTTAATCGTTAATCGTTAGTCGATTACATTTTGCCCATCTCTGGCTCGCAGAGGTACTTCGCTGCACAGTGCATTGCGATACTCAGCCTTTGTTTATAAAACGAACCTGCTTGCGAAGCTAGACAAATTGCGTATATAACGCTAACGAGAACGTTTTTTGAAAACCGTAAAAATGTATAGATTTGACGTAAGTATTCGAGCGTCTGGCAACTAATGTCAATCCTATACATTTTTGATAACGATAACGTTCTCGCAAAGCATCTTGTCTAGCGCCACTAGTGTCTTATCAACAGAAACGCCGAATAACTTTAGTGACACATCTTTTACAAACTTCAGGCGCCCACGGCGCAAGAGTCGCCACTGCAAGTGCATCAAATACTCATCCATACCACATCACGCGTTCATTCCCAGAGGGTAGGCACTGTAGGCAGAGCTACATAAATACCATTAACTCTAAAAATACTCTTGGTAATTCTGTAACTACATTTTGCACAATCAGACAAGTTTACCCAGTCAGTGTTTTAGTGAGAGGTTGCAAGCCCATCGCCTAACAGTACGGTCAAGTTCAAGTTATTTTTTTATATATACCTATGGCTACTGTCCAGTGGGACAATTCTGCCAGTGTCAAGGTTGGAAGTTACAAGTGATCGGTGAAAATGTTTTTCCAAAAGAAGATGCACATTCATCAGTTGGGGATCTAAAAATAAATAGATTATTTAAAATAACTACAACTACAAATACTAAATCTAAAATAGCATTTTAACACTTAATATTAAAGTCATTAATATATACAAAGGAAGTATTTATAAAAGTGAGGACATAACTAAGGTTAGCTGGGTGAGAGATGAAATCAGGGAAAAAGTTGTACGGAGAAACTGGAGCAATTGAACAGTTAAAAAATATATGATCCGGAGTTCCCTCCGCGAGACCGCACTCACACAGAGAATGATCCCGTACATGAATCTTCGCCAGAAAAGAGGGCGAACAAATGTGACCAAGACGCAATCGAATTAAACAGTACGGTCAAGGATTTTAATTGTTATGCTACTATTGTAACCCTGTAATAATGACAGCGTTCATCTTTAATGTTAGCTTTCTTTCATGTGGTTTGACGCTGTCATTATGACAGGTTTCCATAGTGGCATGACAAGTAAAGTCCTTGACTGTACTACAAGCCCTTATTCCCTTAGGGCAGTGTTCAGATTGTTGTGTACCGGTGTGGGGATAAGACAAACGGTGAAATTGCTAGCATAGAGGCATTTCATCTTAGTCCTCTGGGTTGGCAACGCATTTGCGGTCTTAGAATTGCAGCCTTTAGATTGTAGTGCACTAAACTATCTAGCTGTGTGGACGTTTGCAGTTCAAACATGACGATAAAGAGTGTACCTACTTATAAAGCCAACCGTATTCTTACTGACCACCTCAGCCAGCGCTATTACAAGTAAAAAATAAGTTAATATATTTTTTAAATTATTCTTATTGGTTTTACCAAAATGTTCTTTTTTAAAGCAATAAGCACAATGAATGCCATTTTGCCAATGTCAAATACTAAAATATGTTTAAAAACAGCAAAAAGTAACTTTTTCTCCAAATGCCGACGCCTCTAGCCAAAACCGCGTAACACCGAATTTTAATGAAAATAATTCGACTGACAGCTGTCACTTCATTGTGTGGTCTAAATTTTAAAATTAGCGTTGTGGCGAAATTGTCGATTTACGAATTTTGGCGTTCCAAATAATTTCGTATAATTAATTTTATGTGGTGACGTTGCCACCGGGCGTTTGTCGAAATATTTTTACCCATAACTAATACGATATCGACTACGCGGCAGTTTGTTTGTATGTATCACTGTCACCCTAATACAGATGACTTGTCTAAGATTTTTCCATGACATTTAAGTCAAACATTTAATTTATAGTTTTAATGTAAGTTTAAAAGATCAATCCTATCAAAATACTGAGATAACGACTCTACTGAGACTACTGAGGTAAAGTTCCTGTTTTACCAGGTATTGCACGAAATAATATGATATGACTGTACTGTCTTCATCTTTCATCAAAGTAGTATTGTGTGGTAACTGTAGTTCATTCTGCGAAGAAAGCAGCGGGTCCAAATACGTTTTTTTCAATAAACACCCCGAGGTGCGAGACATTTGGTGCACGTCGGAGTTTTTTGGGTTTTCACTTAATTGAATGTTGAGTTTTTATAACTGACGTAATAATGGGTTGCATTGATCGATTTTAGAGCTGTAATTGAACATTTGTACCGATAAAAGTCACGTATTGTTAAAATGCAGTATAATATTATGAACATTATATGTAAGGATTTTTTTATTGTTACTTTACACTCGGGACTGACGAAAGAGTTAGCTTAGGTTTGAGCCGTATTTCTGCCTTTTACTAAGAAACAGCTGTTGCCCGCGACTCCGTCCGCGTAGTAATATAAAACATAGCCAATGTTACTCAATGATAATATTTTATAGTATTCTACTGGTGAAAGAAAATGAAAAGGTGAAAATGATTGAGTTTATTCATTAGAAAATTACAAAAATACAAATATTTCCTCTTTATAATATTAGTATTGGGTATCACTTCATCAAATTTCACTTCATTGAATGTATCATTTCATTGAATTTCATTTCATCGAACGCTATTTTCTACTGAAACTATAATGGTTTCAGGTTATCTTGAACATTAATTACGTAGGTTAGGTTATGGTTGAAAACATTAAGGTTTTCATCAAATGATAGACACCCTTAGTGTAGACCTACGAAAATACTAATTGATTTGATACAGTGCCTACAAGTTTTTTTTATTTTCCTAGTTAACCGTAGTGGGGCTATTATATATTCGCCATAGAATGCCTGAACTAAGGAAACTTTATCCCTAGAAACGCATTTTTATTTTTATTTGTAAACATAAAACATGCCATTTTTTGCGAACGAAGTGGCAGGTAAGACTTTTGGTTGATGACCGCTCTAAAACAAGATTTGCCATTTCTGAATCTCTTAACAGGATTAAAACGAGTCCAATTTTAAAGTTGCTACAACGCAGCACCGAAAAAACAAAAGCTATCTTTAAACTTAATCGCCCATGTCCCCAAAAAGGTGTGCATTAGTAAAAAACAAATCGCCAACACACATTAACAGCTCATTTGTGTCGAATTATGCTCGGTGACCCAACACCTTCAATCAATTAAAAATTACTAAAACTGTCAAGATTCCTATTTATTTATTTTTTACTTTACAACTGTCAGATGCTTGTAATAAATTTACCCGTTTTTAGAGTTATGTCTTTTTGTTTTAGCCGCCTTTTGTTACGGTGCCGTTATAGTTTACGGTTACGTAATTTTGAGTTAGGAATCGGCAATTCTAACGGATTTTTAATTTTAAAAATAAACTGAGTGTTAAAAAAAGATATTATTTGTGCGATGTTTTTATAACATTAGGTATTAAGTAACAGGGCGGGATACGTTCTGCCTGCAAACATAACCGTAATAACAATTTTTAACCCCGACGCAAACAGAGGGGGGTTATAATTTTAACGTGTATCTGTGTATCAGTCAGTGGCATCATAGCTCCCAAACGGACGGCTCGAATTGGACTCGAGGTATCTTAATAGAAAGCAAGTTTAATCGGTGTGGTTAGTTAGGTTTGAAAAAACCGGTTGAGCCGTTAAGGGTCGTACCTATTATTAAATTGATCTCAGTAATGCTCATTAAGTTGCGTCAAAAATGACAGTTGGCTTTGGCTTGACGTTGACATATTTAAAACAATCTTTTGACTGGCCGATAGATTTTTAGATTAGTTTTAATTAAAAATGCTTACAATTTATGCTCATTCTAAGTACCTATAACTAATTAACACTACACGGTAAATAATTAGTGTAGGTACTACATATTTTTAAGACATTCGAATACTAAGTCGATACTCGTAATAAAATAGGATCCTACGGTAAAATTAGTGAAATTGTTTCACTATCTCAAAATAAAAACTTGGCCTGTTTATTTTAAAAGATCACATTCCTTTTTCAAATTGTCACTAATACTGGTTTCCAAGAATTCGAAAAACGAACGCGACAAAGAAAAATTAAGAAAAAAAAGAGCATCATAATTCCAGCCAGCTCGAATGTGATCAAATTCCTCTGTGGTCTATAATTTTCCAAAAATTCTAACCATCTCAAGTAATGTCTATGACAATTACTAAGGTATGCTGTACACGGGACACGCGAGTGTGTCGTGTGGGGTAATTTAGGTGTCCGTCAATCTTTAGTGCTTAAGGTCGTAAGGTAGGAAATTATGGTGGTTACGCGCGTGTATATGATTGTTATAGGATCTGTGAAGTATGGGGCTTATTACTGACAAGTACTTACGGGATGAAGATGATTGATAATGATTCTTACTTAATACTTTAATAAAGAATAATAGTAAACATTATTAAGTCTGAACGATCAAAGTTTAAACGGCGATTTGGTGAAACAGAAAGTAGATTTTACAAATGAACTCGAAGACGCGATAAAACAATAAAAATAAGCAAAGCACTGAATGAACAACTTTTATCTTTTATTTTTACTAATTATTTAAAAGTTATCGCAAAATTTAACGACGTTATTTACGCATTTCTAAATAGGTACAGTGTTTATTCATCATCTTAAAAAGTTTATCTCTGGCGGTAGGGCCTTAATGCTTTCGTGGATACATTTTATATGAATAATGATACATTTCTCGGGCCCGTAGATCACAAAACGGTTTATAATTCCGGGGTCCGGTGCATAATTAGACCCTTGTGGCACTGCTTTAGCCTTCACCTTTGGGAACAATACATTTTTATTTCAGGTTTTTAATTAAACGAGGTAAAATTATATATTTGTCGGCCTTTGTGCGGCCAGCCAGTGCTCGACTTTAGATTTATTTAGAATCGAACCATAGTATAAAAAATAAACAAATAAATATTGATCGTCACATGAAAAAAATACACGGCATTAGAATATTAAAAATAAATATCGCGGGACAATGTCACACAAATTGACCTAGTCTCAACCTAAGCTCTAGCCTTGTACTATGGGTACTAGACAACGATAAACATACTTAGATAGAGAAATATATACTTACTTAAATACATAGAAAACATCTAAGGCTCAGGAACAAATACTCGTGCTCGTCACACAAATATCTGCCCTTACCGGGATTTGAACCCGGGACAGCCGGCTTCGGAGGCAGGGTCACTCCCAACTAGGCCAACGTGTCGTCAAATATATATATTAGATATTATTACATTGTTCTGCGACAACAGGCTCATGCCTCAGCATATACTGCGAGCTGGGTCAGCTGCACAGCGCTGGTTTTCAGGCTGCACCTAGCTCTCGGTTGCATTTCAGCGAGTTACAAGGGAAATATTACACGGGTACGTATCATAATACATATGTATGTAAAGTTTAAAATACATAATGGTATGTATATATGTAAACTCTTTATTGCACAATGAAAAAACAACAATTACAAAAAAGACGTACATAAACTTAAGATTAACATGTACAATGGCAAAGTTATCCCTTTAAGGGATCTCTTCCAGTTAACCCGACCATGAACGAGGAAACTGTACGAAGATAGGCAAGACAACAAAGATGTGCACAAGTAACTAATATTTCACAACATTACAACTATATATAAATATCTATAAACTATATGTGCGCATAGATATACAATATACAACTTAAACTCATATAAATACATACTCGTAGATATCCAATTATGACTACAACTAGTAATGTGAACATTACTGACTAGTTTGACTAGAATAAATTAATCAGCAAACACTACTCATCCAACCACAACTTTTTCAACTTCACTTTAATTGAAACCACTGACTGAGACTGCCTGAAGTCCAGCGGTAGCCCATTCCATAGTTTGACAGAGTGCACCGTGAAAGAGTTAGAATAAGTGTGTGTCTTGTTGGGAGGGATAGCGAGAATAAGATTGGTGCTTGACCACAATATACCGGGTGTACAATCCAAATGGGTCAGTATGGTGAAGTCGGAAACTATGAGAGATAGCGAGATCTGTTCTTAGGAACCATGACGTCGATTTTAGATTTAATAATAATAAAAATAAAAATATATATATTTTTAATATTTCAATTGTGTTGTGCTTCTTGCGACTTGCAGAATTTATACACATTGATTTTGACCAGGTTCGATTCCCGGTTACGTATGAGAGTTAATAAAAAAGTTTGAATGTAATTAAATATTATTAAATCTAAAATCGACATCATGGTTCCTAAAAACAGATCTCGCTATCTCTCATAGTTTCCGACTTCCCCATACTGACCCATTTGGATTGTACAGTCAAGGACTTTAATTGTTATGCCACTATGGAACCCTGTCATAATGACAGCGTTAATCATAAATTTTAGCTTTCTTTAATGTGGTCTGACGCTGTCATTATGACAGGGTTCCAGAGTGGCATAACAATTAAAGTCCTTGACTGTACACCCGGTATAATGGTTTTTTTCACTTCTCTCGCTCTACAATGACTCATAATATAGCCATGTACGCCATGTATAGGCGGACTAAACTGATGCATATAATCCCTAGGGAATAAGTGATATTTTAATCCCTAGGGACTAAAGTACTTTTTCTTTATAATTTGCTCATAAAAAGCCTTGGACAACCATCGGAGTGCGCGGTGGAGTCGGTAGAGGGCAGGGTGATTCTCTCAATACAGCGCTGCGTCGATCTTAAAGATGAAGTTTTACCCGGCAAGTTTAGGAAGTCCCGTCGGAGCGTACAAAACACATTTTAGCGCGTGCCTGCACAATTAGGCAGCAGGCAGGTGAGTCGAGTTCAGTGTCGTATAAAGCAGCCTAATTGAGAAATCACGCGCTAAAATGTGTTTTGTACGCTCCGACGGGACTTTTAAACTTCCCCTCCACCATCACCCCTTTTTTTTTTTTTTTTTTTTTTTTTTTTTTTGCGATCAGCAAAAGCTGGGTTCGCCTTTCCTTCACAGCCTGCATGGAGTGTAGGGTGTTTTCCGGCAGGCTATTCCCCCCAGTCGCAGTGACCGGGGTAAGTCCACGTTCCTTCAAACACCCACGCTACACCTGTCTCAGGTCTAAAAATGTCCTCTGAAAACAGAGGTCACTAGACCCGAGACTCACGTCTGGGCGAACCAGGGTCGCTTTCCGGGAACGGGATACGGGGTCCCCTACGCGAGCTCCGTCCCTTCAAACTCCCCCTCGTCGCCCCCCTCATGTGCGCTCTTTTGGGGAGTATTTGGTTCCCCGGGCCCGCGCTGGCCCTGGAAAGTGGATATCCCGCCACTGGTTCGGTGGAAAAGGGAGGAAGGATGGGAGCTGGGAAGGAATGGGAAATCGGGAAGGTGGGATTGGGATAGGGACGTGCCGCTCTTAGTCTGGCCCCTCACCCCGAGCCTTTCCGGTATGGGTAGTCCTGTCCGGTATAGCCACGGGGATCATAGAGACACGCAAGCCCCCCCACCACGGCAAGGTGGCAGCACAATCGGGGGGGCCACCATCACCCCCTAGGGCAAGCTGGGGCTGGGCATACATCCTCCACCGCCGAGGTTTTCATTTCGGAAATGTTGTCTTTGGACTATTTGTAATGTTCTAACACCAAAATCAATCTTTTTGCTGTCTCGTTCTGCATTACAGTGACGGGTTGAGACTACAAATGATAGCGCTATTAAAGTGTAATTGTTTAAGGCGTATATGTTAAAACTATTACGCTGTTATTACAAAAATCTTAAACACGCCTTAGACATGTTTAAAGTGACGGTTTTGAATGAATTGACTTTTACTAAACCAATTTTCAACGGTTGTTTAAGTTTTTGTAATAACAACATTATAATTGAAGATTTATTTTACTCGCAATCGAAGTGAAAAGCTGACTGTTTAACTCGAGACTAAAAAGCCATAATACAATACTATACAATACAAATATTATTTATCGAACACCACATACAAATACAGCATGAAAAGTAAAATACAAATAAAAAGTTACTAGGCGGCTGGGGGGGGGGGGGGGATGTTAGGCGGTCTAGGCATAATGACACTAATGAATGAATAACATGAAGTATTCGCATCGTCGTTATAGGACTTGGTAGGTGTCGAGGCCCTGCTGGGTTACCTGCTGACCCTGCCGCTAAACTACAGTGTTCGTAATACTGTGCTCCGGGATGAGGGTAAAACACGATGAACTAATTAGCAAACAGGCTTTACATATCCATTTTAGTTCTACAGGTTGGCAACCCGTTGATATTCCGCAATATTCGTTCGCCTATCTTCATGCAATAAGAAAACTATATCTTGCTAGTAGTTCGCGTAGAAGTCATTTATCGCTGCTCCCTAGAAACTATACAATTTTCCGCGATAAAATCTATCCTATGTGTCCTTCCCCGAGACTCAAACTACCTCCATAACCAATCATCTAAATTGGTTCAGCAGTTGAAGTGTGAAGAGGTAACAGATAGACAGACAGACGCACTTTCGCATTTACAACATTAGTATGGATATTTTTTTATATGAAATTATTGAGCACTCTCTAATTTGTAATACAGTTACAGTCACGAACGTTAATTTAGGACACGTACATTTCCAAAAATATTGTTTGACGTCGTCAACTTCATTAGAGATTCCAAGTCATTGGTAACTTACAACAACCTGAACCTAATTCCTGTAGAATGTCAGATTGACTTTGGGATTAAGATGGGACCTAAATTAAGGAATTAAATATGCGTAAAACCTTGCCGATTAAAAAATATAAGTAGATCGTATTTTAAGAATAAAACTGGTAATCATTTTTTTTAATCTTCTTTAGGTATATACTTTGTAAAAACCGTGTATTTAAAAAAACTATGTCTTGTTTACATCTGGCCTAAACGATATATCCTCACCGCATTAACCTCATTGTTCATAAAGGTAACCTTTAAAACTTTAGTGTACCAAAAACTTCTAACGTTCTTTCAAAGTTTTTTACAGCCGGTAATGACCAAAAATACTGAGAAAGATTGTATCGTCGTCATTATGCAGATGATCGTCATCACCGACATTAGCATATCAAACCCATACTTAAGTGTAAAACAACGTATTAAGTAAAACTTGGATTTTTAAAAAGATCACCTTACCTTTGGTGGGTTATGGGTTTAAGGTGATTCTTATCTAGTATATGACTATAGTTATTTTTATACTGATAGTTAAAATGGCCTTCACTCCTTGCCAGCAAGTCTACTAGCAATTCTATTCGTTTTGAATTTAAACCAATCGCGTCACTGGTAGATCACGTCATACGAAAAGTCACGTGATCTACCAGTGACGCGATTGGTTTAAAAACAAAACGAATAGAAACGCTAGTTAGCGAACGCATCTTGGCTAGGGCCTCAGGTGTATTTCGCCAATATCGAGCATGTCGCCAATACGAGCGAACAATAAAACATACATACAAAACATTACACAATTGCGGTCTTCAATGTTTCTAAATAAACGTAGAGAAATAAATGACAAATAGGGGCGTAAAAAGTTCTTAAATCCTAGCCAGAATTCAAAGTTCAATCAAGGAACACTAATTTAACCTCACATATGATATTTCCCTCATAAATAATCTCGAACTATCAAATTCCCCGTCTCATTCTTTTTGTACAAACAAGCTAAATTACAATAATTCCGACAAATCGTTCTAATCCGATAATGGCCGATCCCATTTTTTCCAAGCTCGTGATTTTCGGATCGAAATTAAACTTTTTAGGGGTAAATGTAGACAGGGTGACGGCGTTTAATTTTTGTAAAAGCTTTATTTGGCCCAAACTTTTGACAGATATTTTCGGGATCTTCAGCGACTTTTTCAGCCGTTTCTATTCGATTCGATAACGAATGCTTTAAAACTGCACCGAGCGACAGCGCCCTCGTTACTTTTATTGTGTTTTCTAATAAACCAACGTATTATCTTAAAATCGAGGGATGGTTTTTTTAACCAAAGAAAAAAACGGAGGAGGTTCTCAAGTCAAAGCGTATATTATTTTTTATGTATGACCACCGATTACTCCGTCAAATGTGGACCGATTTTAAAAAATATTTTTTGGTTTGATAGAGTATACTTCCGAGGTAGTCCCATTGACACCAAATCTGAATCTGGTGAGGGAATCAGTGACGAATTGAGGGAACTCCTCAAATATTGTAGGCATGTAGGCAAACATATAGCGATTTTAGTATTTTTAGTAACAAATCTAGCATTTTGATTCAGAAAATATAACTTGGTGCAGTGGAACTGATGATGAAGACCACAGATGGCCACTGGAACTCCTCAACGCTACCTATTTCAAGGGTTCGATAAGATATCTCGACTAAGATAGTTGAGCGAATACAAAAAAGAATATTGACTTGTTGAAATATGACAATGACTCTCCCGCGGCATTGCTTGCGACGCGCTTGAAATAATTTAAATTTTCATGTCAACTAAGAAGTGGGACTACGTAATAGCGTATTATGATCACTAAAAAGTAAAAAATAAAATATATGTTTTAAAAAACAAAAAACCGCGAAAAAGATACTTTTTTTTTTAATTGTAGGTACCTAATAGGTTAGTCCAACTGAAGTCAGCGACCTCAATATTTTCAGCAAAAAAGCCGATTTCAGTTGGACTATCCTGTTAGGTGCCTACAATTTTAAAAGAAGTTATTTATTGTTGTTCAAATGGATACAAAATTCGACGCAACGCCGGCGCAACGGCGACGCGACGCCAGCGGCATACGGCTTATTATTTATCTCACACCAGCGGCCATGCAGCATCGACGCAACTTCAACGTCTTTCGAACGTCGGCGTCTTGCTAACGTCTGTGGTGGGCACTTATATCTACGTTGCGCGTGCGCTGACAGCACAGCGTTTACTTTGAGCGTTGGCATTACGCGCGTTGGTCATGATTTAAGAATTGTCTATTTAGGTACATACATACATAACATCACGCCCTCATTCCCAGAGTGGGGTAGGCAGAGCTACAGAAATTCCAACAACTCTAAAAAGACATGTTGATTCTGTAACCACATTTTGCACAAGTAGGTAAGCTGAGATGTTTACTAGTGTATTAGTGACAGGTTGCAAGCCCATCGCCTAACAATACTAAAAGCCCCCATTCCCCCAGTCGCCCCCTACGACATCCACGGGAAGACATGGAGTGGCACTATTCTAACCCGGAAACCACACTGGGCGCCTAATTGTCTATTTAAAACCTGTTAATTATTCATTTTGAGTTACTGTGAGTAGATTTCTCACAAATACGTAAATAAATACATACATAACATCACGCCTTTATTCTCAGAATGGGGTAGGCAGAGCTACAAAAATACCAACAACTCTAAAAAGACTTGTTTACAATTCTGTAACCACATTTTGCACATTCAGGCCAAGAAGTTTACTAGTGTATTAGTGACAGGTTGTAAGCCCATCACCTAACAGTACTACAAACCCTTATTCTCTTAGTCGCCTCTCACGACATCCACGGGAAGACGAGTGGCACTATTCTAACCCGGCTACTACACGGGAAATAAATTAATATCACGGGAAAATGACACACAAATTAGTCTAGTCCCAAACTAAGCTCTAGGCTTGTACTATAAGTACTAGACAATGATAAACCTACTTATATAGAGAAACATATACTTAAATTTTTAGACAACATCCAAGACTCGGGAACAAATACTCGCGCTCATCACACAAATACCTGCTCTTACTTTCTTGCTCAGAGTTAGTATACCAACGAGGTCAGCGTGTCGTCAGGTGGTAGAGACTGACTATCAGGTGCTATCAGCTGATGTTAAGATCTGCTGCGCATAATATAATAAGTATACCTAGCAACAGGCCTATTAAGACATGTGAAAACCTGCCAAGTTCCTTTAATAATGGCCTCAGTGGAATGCAATCCACCAAAATCTGTACATATTACACAGAGCTATTAGTAGAGATGTCAGAATGAGTAAATTTTATAAGCCTGGATCGCTTTTTTAATTTATAAATTGTTCAATCATGAATTAAATTTGTAATTTGATGCCATAAAGCCCCACGTCTTTATAAATCACCTTTGTTATTAAATAACCTAATTGGTCCAAGCAGGTCATTCCAATCTCTACTTAAATTGTTTTTAATCGTGATGAGGATGATTTATTTAGTTAAGTGACCTTGCCTGCGAAGTAAGCGGTATTCAGTTCGATTCCCTGTTAGTAAAAATATTTGTGTAAGCGCGAATTATTCCATCGTGCTGGACGTTTTTTACGTATTCATGGGCATTGTGTTGTCTGTACTCACGGGTCTATTGTCTGATGATCACAAGATTTAAATTACTAAGTCAAACTAAGAATAAGTCAAAAGGACTAAGATATAATGGAACGCCTTTATCGGAACACAATAGTGGGAACACTGCTACTTGGCGTAGAGAGTGCACGCTAGTTGACGACCGTCTAGCATGCTTTACTCCTTCAAACTCGTAATGTCATGTCCTGCCCAACACTAGTTAGTTTTTTGCATACTACCAGCATTGAAAAAGATTTGAATAGTAACAAACCTTTTCATAGACTGTACTCACAGATTTATTATGAAACTGAAAAGAAGTAGAGTCAGGCGCGGCTCACTCCGCCATTTACGTTGATAGCTACAAGTACATGCCGGTTACCCGTATCCCGGGTACTATTAAGTGGCTGCCACGCTGTGCATCGGATCGCACGCGCACGTTACTTCGCGCGCACACGCTTGCGTAAATCGTAAATATATCGCAAGTGAACGTGCCGCATTCGTCTGTTTATGTGTTGCATTGTTTCTGATGAAATGAATAATAAGACATCTAAAAGATATTATTAGAGCAATACATTATTATTTTATTTTTAGTCGTTGGCAGCCCTCACTATCGGCGACGCGGCGAGTGAGGCAATTCATTTTCACCGTTCGTACACAGCCTTAATGTTCCGTTTGGCTTGCGCTGGAGTCTGTAAGTGACTGAAAGTTTGTGTATGAGTAGTTTGTTACGCTTTCACGCTGCAATGGCTGGGCGGATGTGGATGAAATTTGGTATGAGATAGCTTATACTCAAAATTAACACATAGGCTACTTTTTATCCCGAAAATTTTAAAAGTTGCTGAGGGATTAACAATAATCAAAATCTCGCAGTCGCGGACAGTACCTAACTTTTTGAAGACATTCAGACTAATACAGCAAGGTAAGAATTAACATGACAACTATAAATTGCTGACGACAATATTACTACAATATTATAGTACCCGTCCCGTGTGGTTGCCGGGTTAGAATATGTCTTCTATAAACTCCATGTCTTCCCGTGGATGTCGTAAGAGGCGACTAAGGGAATAAAGGCTTGTAGTACTGTTAGGCGATGGGCTTGCAACCTGTCACTAATACACTGACAAACCTCTTGGCCTGTTTGTGAAAAATGTGGTTACAGAATTATCAAGAAGTCTTTTTAGAGTTGTTAGTATTTCTGTAGCTCTGCCTACCCCACTCTGGGATTGAAGGCGTGATGTTATGTGTGTGTGTGTGTGTGTGTATTATAGTACCTATTGAATAAATGGTAGAGTCAAGAGCGACCTTCCTCCAAACAGCACAAGTTAGGTAACGCAGAATATTTGCGGTTTCAATAAATCAAGCGCTAATGTTGCTGCGCCATCACCGGCACGCAGGCGCGGCCTCGCCGGCGGACGGCGGACGGCGTAATGATGTTTGTAATAAATCACAAATTTGGGCTAAATCTGGGGACGCGCAGGCGGGAGAAAGTGTAGACAGAAATACGCCGAGATTTCAAATTAGCTATCTTACTCGGCTGCCAAAAACCATTTTTTTAGAAAAAAAAAAGCGGGTCGGCAAATGAATAGGTTGCGAAACGATGCATTTGTCAAAGATTTGTCGGTGAAAAGGCAGAGAACCGAACTAAGGTGATGTTAGCCAGTACTTTCCAGCAGCAAACCAAACACAGTATCGAAATCCGTATAGATGCGTGATGGATGCCCGGATGTCACGCCGTTTAGATTTAGCAAAAAAAAAAAACAGATTGAAAAAAAGAATATCAAACAGAAAAAGATGCATTCACTTTAAACTATGTCCTGAGCAATCTCATTTAGAGACATATTTTGGGTATTCAATAAATAACTTAAATGAGACACGGTTCTATTTCAATTGTATCTCATTCCTCGGTTGCGCACCATGTCCATGAATTCGGACTGTTTCGAATTTGTTAACCCTACTTAACCTAAAAGCGAAGCGAAAAGCCCTTTACAATAGATACAATAGATAACGCAGTTATTTAAACAGTTTTTTTTAATGATATTTAGATGTTTTAAGTTTTTAGTCATCGAAAAGGGTTTCCCACACATCGTTCCACATCTGGCTGGAAAAGAACTCAAATTAGACCAATTTAAAAACAAAAGCTGTGTAGCCTATTCTAAATTTGAATTCCTTCGTTTTCCCTTGCGTGCGGACCAAGGAGAGCGATCAATCAGCCGAATTATATTGTCTTAGAGATTGGTCCAAATTGTCTCGATTGCCTGGCCTGTGACGGGATGGTTTAAAATGTTTTAAATTGGTGTAAATGGCTGGTCCTGGAATTTTGTAATATATTGAAACAAATTTGTAGCGATATACTCTGCCCCGAGTCAAAATATGTCTCATTTCTATATTGTTTCCTGAATCAAAAAGCAATAACTTTCTATAACAATGGAAAACTGCTGAGATTTAAAGCTACCTCAATAGTTTCTATATAGGTGCTTGTGAGCTTACGAGATGTAAGCGACCAGCTGATTACCCAATGATTAACGAGGAGAATAGAACAGACCCTTGAAAATGTATTGTTTGGACAAGAAATAAATGTACTTAGATAAATCGTGGCTTTCTTGGCAAACCAGAGACAAGTCAATTTTCTATCTGGATATGGGTCCCAATTTGAGCAAATGAAAAATCATTATCAGGATTGCAGTTCAAATTGCAACGTAGTTATTTCCTTAACTATATTTTAGTAGGTAGATACAAAATTAACTACGGATGAAAATAAGTCTAAAATGCCAACCAACTATTCTCATTAACTTCAACCGACTGTGAAAATGCAAAGTGCAATTCCCTAGAAAAATATTATCTATGCCATTTTCCCGGCACTTGCCATCTGCCACTTGAAATTTCAATTCGAATTTGGAACGGGGATTCGAGGGGCAGCGGAGCGTTCGCGCGAGGAATTACATTCGATACACAATTTGCACCGATTTTGCGAGATCTTTGATGTACCCACGCTATTGAATTGAAAAAAAAAGTTGGGTTATTTATAGGACCAAAATTGGTGAAGTTTGATTTTTATTGATTACACGTTTGATGTGATAATTTTGTGCAAGTTTGTTTATATTCCTACTGAAATATTGTACTAGCCGTTTTTGTACGAGTATACGCCTTTGTAAGACATTACCTACTAATACTAACGAATGAAGGCTCAAGTCCTATTAATGGTTATGATTTTTATACCCTACCTACGAAGCTAACGGTCCTGGGTTCGATTCCCGGTATGGGCAAGTATTTCGGTGTTGAGCGCGTGTATTTTTTCCGAGCCTTGGATGTATTCTGTGTATTTTAGCACAAATAATGTTTATCGTTTTTAGTACCCCTAGTACAAGGCTAGAGCTTAGTTTGGGACTAGGTCCATTTGTGTGAGATTGACCCCTGACATTTAATTATAATCTTTTATAAACACTTGGTCCACCCTGTCGTATACATTTAAACTCTGTATAGTAGGTACTTAATAGTATGTAAAACATGAAGGTTCGTTTTTGGTATATGCCTTCAAAATAAGTAGGACGTGCATGTGCAAAAATACGGTAGAAGGTTTTGAACTATTCTTTACTAAAGATGTTTTTGGTCTGAAGTCAACTCTTCAAGCCAGTCTGCAGATGCGCTCTTCGTTCGAGTAGGTTGAATTCGTTTTATTATTAAAATATACCAGAATATCAACCACTTACCTACTTCATGTCTGAGGTTTAACCAAACCACTCATATTTAATCCCCAATTTGCTTTGTAACAATTTCATTAATAAATTATGCGATACCCCAACCATAAACACACTTATTCACGTTAATTAATACGACAAAACATTTTTTACCTATCACATTGCACGAGTCATAGACAATACCTCTTCTCCCGCCACGCGGCGCCCATTAGGGTGGCCAGAGTAAAAAACATTTCCTCATTGAGTGACGCGTGGCAACACTCGATATGCCCACTCTATTTATTACTGGCGGCTTTTGCCGCTGGCTCGTTAGTTTATTAGCGTGGGCAACATTTGATATGTTTTGGGTCAATGTACGAAAAAGTAATGGATACTTTCTACTCGTAACAGAGGGTTTTATTAAGTATAGTATGTATGTACTTATACTATTTATTATACAAGAAACAATGAATACAGAACACGGGGGTATTAAAAAACAAACAAGTGTAAAAATGAACTTATCCCTTTAAGGAGTTTCATCGAGCTAACCCTTGAAATGGTGTAAGAAATACACTGGATCGTGACAAACAAACCGTCAGGTGTTTATGTTTCTAAATAACATACTAGTACAGTTTTTTCATTTTTTACAATAAACGATTATTAAAACATCGGGACCGAAAAAACCGTACAATATTAAAAGTTTAGAATCATTAACGTCTTGTATGTACAGTCGAAGTCATAAAGAGGTTTACACTTTAATACCTTGTCACAGACAATTTCTTATACATATATAATATATGAAATTGTCTCAGTGAATGAAAGTGACAAGGTACTACGTAAATCTGACATAATCTACCTAATCACTAGCATTTCTGATATTTGCAGCTTATAATTATAACCAGCAGGGCGCGACCAGCGATAAGGCCCCACGGTAGGGCGCCACTCTTATTAAAGTAAGGTCGGTTAACTAGTTCGACTGATAAAGCGTTGCTAAAATGAAGTTAAGTGGTAAAACCTATATCGAAACCTTAAATTTCAATTCGCGTAAAGGACAAATGATGGTTTTACGAGTATTTCTATATAAGTAAAGGGTGTTTTATCATCGAATGGAAAATGAAAAATATACACGTAACGGCACCAGTACTCGACAACGGACCAATGTTCGACACTAAATCTTATTGATAGCAGATAAGAGTTGTTTGTTTTGCAACAATTTATTTATTTTATATTTATTGCACATAAACACAAAATTTGAGTACAAAAGGTGAACTTAATGCTTAATGGCATTCTGTACCAGTTGACCTTTGGAAAAATCATAAAATTGTTGTGGGCGCTGCAATATTGTACAGATGTAAAAAAAAAAAACTGTTCTGGCGATTATTGGTGCTTGTCAGCTAAAAGTGTCAAACACTGGTACCGTTACATAATAAACAGCCGTCTTTTCCGAAACATTAATACAAATTAAATATATTAAAAACCAACATGTGGACCCCTGTGTGAAGATTTGCAAATTTAAGTATGTACGTTAAGTTTTTTTCCAAGGTTCGAACTGCAACAGACAATCTTCAGAATTTAGGTCAGGACTCATATCAGGTCACGATGAAGACGCGGCCCCGTTGCGCGCGCGCATTAGCACGTGTCGCTAATTGATCATCGGATGGCAGCTGTACCTTACCCCGTTAGTTTGGTATTCACATTTGCCACTTTCAAAGACTATTTGTGGGATATTAAGGTCCGAAGTTAGTAAAGTTTAGAGTATTTTTTTCATTTAATTGTTTACTGACTACACATAGGTAGAGATATACGATGTACGAGTCGATGTAGGTACTACTAACATAGTAGGTACACACAAGGTAACTAATGTGTGGCATTCCAATCATGACTTTATATCTAACATTAAAAAAAAAAACTAGCAGTCATCGAGTATTAATGTAGTAGTCATTACTCAAGGCTAACTAAGCAAACAGGCCAATTGATTAAAGTATAAATACTACGCATTCTCCGACCATGACGCACTAAAGTCGTCGTTAAATATTATATTTTTTATACATGCAAATCGTAATTGACAGCTTTTATCGCTGTAGATAACTGAAGTATCTAAGTAGTTATTAATTGTTCTGCCTAGGAACATTTCTATAATTGAATTACGATTTACTAAAATTGGGTCAATGCAACGTAGCAGTACATCTGCACAAGCATGGTTTATAGCCTCATACGTGGGTACTAAAACAAAAATAAGAGTAACTTATCACCGTCCAGAACTAGACTACAGATAAAAAACGGAACAAAGACCCTCGTTGTCCACATCCCTAAATTATGCCTCTGCGACTATAATTACCCAACCCTAGCGAGGTTTTTTATCGGGCCGTATCGCCAGATCTAATACAACTAATGACAGGATTCGATGTGGACTGTAAAGCACCTATTAGTTTATGGTGCGCCATAGAGCACGATTTATTAGGTAATGATAATATTTAGAATTGATGTTGTTGGGTCTTTTTGGTGGTAAACAAAGTTTTGTAGATACTAAAGTTATGTTCTAAATAACATGTTGGATTTTAACCCTTGTTTTGTTTAAGTTAACGTGGACATTTGATTTTGGATATGATTTTTAACTGGATTCAAAAGCTTTACACACACACAATAGTAGTCTAAGTCTATCCAAATTTGGAGGGAATACTCCTTGGGTACCCTAAAAGTGCACTAGATTTTTCGTTTTCCAATATCGACCCGCAGCGGAAAGAAATAGGAGGGGAAGCGGAAAACGAATTCTATCTGACGTACTTACGAAGTCGCGGCGTCATTTTAGTTTCTAATACGACCTGATAACCGTGGTAGAGTGATAATAGAAAAAAAAATACACACAATGGAACGTATAACCTCCTTCTTTCTTTGAAGTCGGTTCAAAAGGAGTCGACATTTACAAAATTGAAACAGAACTTGTACTTAGAAGGTACGTTCTATTTTAATTTTGACCAAAACGGCTATCGTTGCTTTTACTATCGATTTACCCCTTTAAAACAGTGAGCAAAAAAGTGATCCCCAGTGTTATTATTAATACGTAACGACTTAAGCAGTTATCAAAATAATCGATTCGATTGTTTACACCTTATGGAAAACCACCACAGACAACGTAAAGCGAACATTAAAAAAAGGCTGCACGTTCCAAAGAGAATAAAAACATGAAAAGAATAAAAGGTCTTTTCATGAGGCCGTCCGGTGAAATTGTGTATGGGCGGCGGGCTAGGTCGTTTATCGTGACGGCCGCGGGGCGCAGCTTACGTTCTGCCACTCGCGCCGGCCATTACGTCCGCGGTGTTGGTACCGCGTGAATGTGGTAAACTATTCGCTCAGATTGGAAAAGGTTTAGATCTAGATTTGGAATGTTTTTTTTAGGTGGTGTCGGTTAAAAGAAAATTTGGCGCTGCATGGAAATAATTTATTTTCTCTGTTTTAATGTAAATTAAATAACCTGGACTTTTCACAAAACATTAGGTCATTTTGACATAGGTATGCATAGGTACCGAATTAGTGGATTATTTAAAAGTGACCTGTACTATGCTCGTGTAAACTAGGCTTAAAGGATAAAATTTTATAGGCAGCGCCCGCGCAGGCTGTAAACTATGCGCGATAGGCGGGGTTTAATGAGTAATTATTTAAAAGCTCGTGCTCGTATAACTGCTCGGTATAGAAGATAAACCTAACTTACTTCAATGCCTGCGGTGCCTTCTGGATGACTTCTCAAAGAGACCTATTGACGATATGGCGGACAGAGTAAATCATGAGGAATGCGGTCTTTAGGCAGTAGTTCTTGCCAGTGCCAGCACAATACTATAAAGAAGCTGAGATTTACTGTCAGTAGCAAATGTCATCTATTTGTATGGACATAGTGAACACGGGTAGTGATAATCAAATCAAACGGCATCGTATTTTGCCGCATAAGTTCGTAGGTACTTATATATTTAGCAACTTTATCGATAAGCTAACTGAGATAGCAATACGAACTCATCTCACATAATACGATGTCATTTATTTTATCGCTACGTCTGTAAATTTTTAAACATGCTGGCACACGCTGAAATGATTTCACTTAATAACTAGTGTTGCCTTAGGGATTCAATTATTTATTGAAAAAAATTTAGGTGACCTGAAGATATAGTATTCAAATTGTGAAGAAATAATATTTTTATGGCGGCACTTGGCAGTATTTGCAAAAAAATATCTTTCATTTGACATGCCGAAAGAGATGCAACGAAAATCTTTATCAAATAACGCCGTAGCCGTAACAACCGTCAGGTAAATGTTGCGTTCTGACCATTTGTTAGTCCTTTACCTCAAAAGCATAAATTCCTTGTAGCGATTCACCGAATCGCATTTCACCTCGAATGAACAAAACTTCAATAGAATCTTTTACTTGAAGCAATTATTCGCGTGGCTTTTTATATTAGAATAATTATTTTGTAGCATTTCATTTTTCGTGTAGTATTTTACCCTAGACGCATTTCGTCGCGATCGGTGTTTGTTTGGGACTCTATTTAATTTGACGCGTTAATTGATGTTCGCACTAAATTTCTGTATCATTTTTTTTAAAACGTGTTTTGTACCTGTAGTCTCATGTCTTAAATGCTATCAAATTCATTGAAATATTATCATCATCGTGTTGTTACCGCGACGCGAGCGTCTCCTGCAGCGGGACCGTCGCGCCGCGCCGTAATAAACGCGCGAAGACTTTGACTAAATAAAACAATTAGATTTTATGATCGAGGTAATTATAGTAGATTGGCGAACTATGATATTAAGCGATCGCAGCGATATGCTATTACAAAATATGCGATTGAGGTATACTGTGATTTAAAATATTTGCTAATAATAAAATTGACGATCGAAACCAAATGAAACAGTAAAATAAGCGATCGAGGTAAAATGCGACTAAAGGTATTATTAGCGAACAAAAAAAAATTCGACTTTGACACAAAGCGAAAATAAAATACACGATCGAGGTGAAATGCGAATCGGTGAATCGCTACATGGAATTTATGCTTTTGAGGTAAAGGACTAACAAATGGTTCTGACGCTGTAAATGTCAAGTTCTTTGACTTCTTATTCTAAATATATGAGCACTATTCAGGTAGAATTGGACTTATCCCTCATGTGTCTTGGATTTAGTAGCTGCGCACTGCCTTTAACAATGTCGGTCTTTCTTTACTTCTTGTACCTAGATAAAGATTTTGTCCAATTGGGAAATAGATTACCAGAAAAGGAAATCGAACTACTCTAAACTAAGTATATAGTAACTATATCAGTTTCTATATCACTACCTGGCCAAAAGATAACTTTGCCAAGAAAAGAAACGAGAAATCCTATCCGTCTTTCTTCTTGGCAAAGTTAGATCATCAACATAGACCGAATAGAAACCTGTCCTTTTCCTATGACTCTGTCTCAAGTGCGGAGAGAAAAGGACAGGAAGGTTTTTAAAGGTCCGGTTACAACTAATCAGGCACCTGCGCAAGAGAACGATTCAATTTGCGGAGAACAAAGCGCATGCGTGGACCGTGATGTCCGCGGGCGGCGCAACCGGGCGCTGGCTGAAATATTACGGACATTAAAAACTCGCTAAGACAGACGGACGGACAGACAGACACACGGACATGACGAAATTATAAGAGTTTCGATGTTTCTATATAGGTATGGCTACGTAGTGCTAAAACCGTGTTACCGTGTTACGTGCAAAATGGGATTACATAATTCCTAACAAATTTAGAGTTGTTGGTATTCTGTAGCTCTGCCTACCCCACTCTGGGAATGAAGGCGTGGTATATAATAGTATGGGTACTTATCATGAACTCTACGGACTATTTTACTGCCAAATTCCATCTAAAGCCCCCCTAGCCACCATGAACATATAAACAAAGTAGGTAAGCATCACATTTAATCATTAGTAGGATTCTAAATATTTAACTACCAACCCAGGGTAACTTTCAAAACGTTGTACTTACTTCAACAACAAACGTGTTCTGTGAAACAGGCTCAAATACGCCCCTGCAAATTACCATTACACCTTACCTAAGAAAATGGCCGTTATATACCACATAGTAAGTAGCTACACATAAGACAATCTGCACTCATACAACCATCATACACCTGCCATTCAAATTACGCCTACAATATCCAACATTACAAACTTGGGAATACATTATTAAAATAGTTGACAAGTGATTTGCAACCCAATGTCTTTGAGATAAGGTGAGAGAGGATTTTCTTAGCGGTATTTATAGTTGGTATTAAAGGAAAAAGCATGTCATAGAGTATAGAATTAAATGTAGAGTGTTTATATTAATAGGTTTTATCTCTATGTGGTGTTTTGAAATATAACAAAGGTGAAACCGTTGGAAAATCTGTTTTAGAGTTCAAAAATCAGCCTGATTGTCCTTGAAAAATAACCATGTCAATGGACCTATGCAATAGCAGAAACCTAAACAGCCTCTCTGTAGTAAGATTATATAAAAAAACTAAGCCACAGAGCTATGCCAAAATCTTATACAGCCACTCTTTGGTACTGAGTCTTATATTTTAATAAATTCCATGAAAAATTGTTTAACTCGAGTGAAAGTCGCCATTTATTTCACACTCGAAAATGGCTCGTGTGAAATGGGTGCCTTTTATCCCTTGAACAACCTACTACCTATTACATAAAAATACCACGTCTAATGTAGCTACCGCGTTTTTGTCAAGGATTACTCTTACATTCTACTCGTATAGGTATCAACTATTTTGTTATGTCTATCCATATATTTCTACAAACTATAGCGCTACAAGTTGCAAACACAAGCTCTATCTAGCCACCACTACAAATCTCGCAACATAACACATGGATTTAAAACCATATTAAGAGACCAAGTGATTTGCAACGCTATTCTCGCCGTCACAGCAAAAGCATGTTGACACAAAGCTTTAAAATCAGTACTCGAGATCAAGTGATCAGGGGGCTTCTTAATTAGGCAGCTTTATACTACACTGAACTCGACTCACCTGCCTGCTGCCTAATTGAGAAGGCCTTTGAGATCGACGCAGCGCTGTGTTGAGAGAATCACCCCCCAGGGCCTCTATTGGGTGCGTTATAACGATTTCGCGTTTGTTATAGATTCGTTAATGTCATAGTCGCCATTATTATAAATGACATAAGAGTTATCAAAACGTTGACAATACGGAAACACGTCAAAGACGATAGCCATGTAGAATCCCAGCCTTGGGGATTTATTCTCCTAGGTAAAACCATATTATTGCCTTTGACATGCTATCGTATTTTCAACGTTGAGATATTATAGCTCTTGTTTATTTGACAGTAATGGCGGCCGAGTAAAATTTAAAACGATGACACGCAAAGGCGATATGGTTTGGCCATGTGGAATAGAGTTATCGACTCGGTCTGCACACAGCGTTTTCAGCACAGAGATAACACTGTCTACACACTCATTTATATCAGCAACATGATAATGTTTATGGTTAAAAGCTTGTCATGTAGTTCATTCTCAGTACTCACACTTTTATTGTAACAACGTGTCTTTTCAACGTGAGATTGTTCATGGACTCAAATTTGTCCGTATTGTACTATAATTACCACTCTATCCTTATAGTTACTTTCTGTATTTGTACATAATAAATAAATAAACATCTTTGGAAACTACACCGCTACGAGTTGCGAACACACGCTTAAGCGTCGTCTAGACGCAACGTAACATAAAACTATGGTATAGATAAAACCATCAAAATGGCGTCCCCTTACTTTTACAGCTGATAAATCCAAAATGGCCCCACGGTTTTCATCAAATCTAGCTAAGAACCGCTCTGCTTAAAACAGATTTCTATAAAAAAATCCGCATTGAAATCAGTACATCTGTTTGGAAGCTACGACTCAACATAGATACACGTTGAACTCATAAAACCCCTATCAACGTTATCGCCTCTATCTGTAGCTCGAACTTTATCATTATAGAAAAAATTTAGGATAAGTGTTTCCCGCGACTCGTTCAGAAGTCGTTTATCGCTACTCCCACGGGAACCGTCTATGTTTCCGGGATAAAAGTTAATAAAATAAATATCCGACGACCAAACAAATTGACCCAGTCCCAAACTAAGCTCTAGGCTTGTACTATGGTTACTAGTCAACGATAAACATACTTATATAGAGAAATACTTAAATACATAGAAAACATCCAAAACTCAGGAACTAATACTCGCGCTCATCACACAAATATCTGCCCTTACCCGGAATTTTAACCCGGGACCTGTAGCTTCCTACGGAGGGTCACGCCATAATCTGTTCAGCGGTTTATCCATGAAAGCGTAACAAACAGACAGACCAATTTACATTCACATTTATATTATTAGTTTATTAGTATAGATTGTCGGAACCTGCCGGACGGTCGCGTCGAGCGATAACGTCAAATACATAGAATATGACAGTTTCGAAAATCGTTTACGTCAGCGTTATTCGTCTTGTCTAGGACCTCAGCTGCACATCACATATCTAAATCATCAACATTGTTGCGTTTGTCTGTACACAACACATCAGCACAGAGTCGTACAGATGCGCTCGCGCAGCGCCGCAGGACATCACGACGCTCCGCGCAAACTACCGCGCAAGGGAGCGTCGCTGGTCCAGTGGCTTGAGGTCGACTCGTGATCGCAAGGTTCCGAGTTTGATCCCCAGTGGCAGCCATGTACGGTGGAACTCATAAGTAATATTTTAAAACCTTTGTCGCAGCTATTTATGTAGTAGACGACGTACTTGTAGGTACAGTTATTTATGAGTTCGACTGTAGCAATGAGCTTTTCTAACTCACTTCAGGGGCTCAATTCTACTCGGCAAAACATATTGCATTTGACATGTCATCGTATTGTCAACGTTATGATAGCTCTTATTTATTTGACAGTAATGGCGGCGGAGTGATAACAATACGATAACAATTAGCAATATTGTTTTACCGAGTGAAATAGAGCCCCAGAATCTATACTAATACTTCACTACATAGTATAAAACAAAGTAGCTTCCCGCTGTCTGTCCCTATGTATGCTTAGATCTTTATAACTACGCAACGGATTTTAATGCGGTTTTTTTAATAGGTAGAGTGATTCGAGAGGAAGGTTTACATGTTTAATACTTTAACACGGAGCGAAGCGAGGGCGGGTCGCTAGTAACATTATAAATGTGGAAGTAACTCTGTCTATCTGTTTCTTACGCTTTCACGGATAAACAGCTGAACCAATTTAGATGAAATTTAGCGTACCGTCTAATTATTATTATTTGATGCTGTGTGAGTACCTATTCTATTAGAAAAAATGTATTTTCGTTGCTCTCTTCGTCCTATCGCTTGACAGACGATCCCCGAGCTCGTAGGCATTGTTCCGGGATAGGTACAGTCGAAATTAGAAATATACACACGTCCCCAAGACGTCAAGTAGGTACTTGTACACGAACCACGCTACTGACAATAAAGTTTTAAGTTTTATGGTATTTATGTGATGGAAAAATATCTATAATAATTGTATTTTTGATTGTATCAAAGATCTTGGTTCAACTGCATCCTACCAAGGTCGAGACACCCACGAACATGCACTTTTAACAACCGTTTTTTCGACAAGCTCACTGACGAGTTATTTGAAAGATTAACACGGCTGGTTTATAAAAATGAGAACAAAGACCCGCAAGCTAAATCTCAAAACACCCTCGTGATTCTGCGGTCCCTAATAACAAAGGGGTATGTCTGTTTGTATGAACGTCACGCCGTGACAGCCTAAACCTGTATCACAGAAGGTGATAGATGAACAGAGCGGTGGGACGGACAGGCGGGGTAACATGACGGCTGGAAGAAATGCTTGAAGCATTAAGACTGATTTTTAGACAGTGAAGTTACAATATACCTAGTGAAATGAGCGTCGCTGGCCTAGTTAAAGGCTGAGTCTTGACTCGCGACCAATGAGTTTATCTCGGTTCTCTGCCTTTTAGCCGACAAATCTTTGACAAATACATCGTTTCGCAACCTAATAATTTGCCAACCCGCTTTTTTTTCTGTGACTACAGATATGTCAGGATTTTTATAAAACTAACCTTACCTAACCTATAGGGCTTTACACGATGGTCCTGAAATAAATCCAGAATTATACACAGTTTCGGAAAAAAATGCGGGTTGCCAAATGATATGTTTGAAATGAATCATTTGTGAAACGTTGGTTGAAATGATAGGATCCCGTTTATCTCACTTAAGTACTTACCGATACTTTAACGGAGAAGGAAACATCGCGACAAAACCTGCCCGTTCAATCCAACAGTGCTTCGGACAATCCAACAGTGCTTCGGACAATCCAACAGTGCTTCAGTCCAACAGTAGGTACTTCGAGGGTCAGAGCGTATTACTTGTTACAAACTTGCATGTTCTTGAGGAACTATATTGTCCCCATTATTAAATAAGTCTATAAAATGCAATAATTCAAACATGATAACTTGTACTACTAATATTATAAATGCGTTTGTTACTCTTTCACGCTCCGAAGACCGGACGAAAATTTGAAATGAAGATAGCTTTATACCCTGGGTTTACACATATAACACAGGAAAATTTAAAGGTTCCCGAGGGATTAACGATATTCGAAATTCACGCGGACGAAGTCGCGGGCAGAAGTTAGTCATCTATATATATGTTAGTGAGGTGTTAATGACGGTGTACACCTTTTAAAATTCGCTATTTGGGCATTTTTCCAAATTAATAGTCATACTCGCGACACACTAAGATTAATTTAACTACGACACCTTGTTTGTCGAAATCGGGTTCTCCGTTCAGCCTCTACGAGCGAACAATGAAACATACATAGGTACGCATATACCTACATGTATGATATACACACATGTCAAAAAAAATCGTCGGCATTTGGGTAAGTAATGATCTAATACTTTAAAACCTCAAGTGGGACATGCATCACATGCACATAGCGCATAGAACATGATTTATCTTAATTTATTGGCTCGTGTGACAGATTTTATTCAAGATGACTGCGCTGTTAATTCACATAATCTTTACGTAAATTCTGAAAACCGAAGATCACGAACCAAATTAAATTAATATCAAAACAACGATACAACACGCTTCAAAGGCTTAAAGCGCAATTAAAACTATTCCCATTTTAATTATCATCTCATTTGAACGAATATCTGTTTAATATATTCACCCCAAACTACGCAAACAGCGTTTAAAACAGGACACGATAAAGAACCCATTTACACGCCGTATTAACCACAAAATGGACCGATAAAAAACCTTTTCAACAATATTTCATTTGCATGTAATTAACTTTCTGGCGTACAAATTTCAACCTTGACGTAAACGTTATTGGGTATATGAGATCGTTATTAAAGTGTAGAAGTAAATATAGTGTCGTCTATACAGTCGTTCAAAGCAAAAAGGCAGTAAGCACATATGGACTTCGTACTACTATAACGCTTTATTATTTTGGACGGCAAAATAAACAAGCAATTTGAACAAATGTCACTGCACGGTCAGCGTAATTGGCCTGTCACATTTTTGGAGGGAAGCAAAATGTAATCAGATATCTGAAACAGAACGTTTACGAACTCATAACGAAATCTATATTTTTCTTTTAATTGAAATACATCAAACAGCGAGAGTCCTCAATCTCTTGGTTGTTTTGCATTTCATGAGATCTATAGAATTTCGGACTGTCGTCGCCCCGTACAAAAGTTTTTGATGAAAAGGATTTTCGATGTTCTCTTAGGGAAAAAAATAAGAATAAAAACCAAGTATTTATTAATATCTTTTCTATAAAACCGTTCGTATAATTAAAACAAAATTAAAAAACCCTGGGTTGTTTTGCCAAACTACACTAATCTTAAATTAACACAGCTCAGAGGGTCCAGGGTTCATTTCTCGCCCAATTACAACTACATTAACGTCTGCCATCACAACGCATTAGTTTTTCGGCGGGGACAACCCTGGCGGTTTTTTATTGATAATCAAAAAATAGGGCTGCAAAGTTACGAAGTTTATTTGCCATGTTCTGTCAGGGTTATTAACATAAATATTGATGTCATTAAAAGTTACTAGCAAGATATAAGCACTTATTACGAGAGCAAGAGCTAAAGATGATGAATGATGGGTTTATTGCACTAAATATCCTAAAGAGGTCGAAGTGTATCCGAAAGGGCTCATCTGTAAGATAACATAAGATGAGATAAGACAAATCCGTTGCCAACCCTACGTAGTTTAAAGGGTAAGGTTAGTAAAAATAACCAACAAGTTAACTAATATATCCCTAGATAATGTTAATAGTTTTCGTCTTGCCCGGAATTTCAAAGAAGTCCCGGATCGCAACAGACGGATTTTTTTTAAGAGACCCCATACATAAAATCGGTACCTAGTTTTCCGAGATCTGGGGGTGATTATCTCAACATAGCGCTGTGTCGATCTTATAGGTGAAGTTTTATCCAAGTTTAAGAAGTCCCGTCGGAGCGTACCAAACACATTTTAGCGCGTGCGCGTGTTAATTAGGCATATTTATACGACACTGAACTCGACTCACTGCCTGCTGCCTAATTGAGAAGGCACGCGCTAAAATGTGTTTTGTACGCTCCGACGGGACTACTTAAACTTGCCGGATAAAACTTCACCTATAAGGTCGACGCAGCGCTGAGTTGACAGAATCACCACCCGGCATTGGATCTCAATAACCATAACGCCTATGTGTCTGTTCTTTGGATATATAAACTTGATCATATTTCCTTGAGACTGTCAAACGTGAAAACACGAAACAAAATCCTCGGTAGTTTTATATCCTCCAGAGACCTAGTGTTCCATAGGAAGTACCTACATAATCAAGCCAATTTAGTTTGAACTTTATTTCAAGGAACATAAAGTTCATTTTAATTTGTTTCAAACTTGAAAATGCCAATTTAGTTTGAACTTTATTTCAATGAATATAAAGTTCATTTTAATTTGTTTCACACTTGAAAATGCCATTAAGGAGAAAAGGAAATTGAACTTTATTTTCATGCTTGTAGATTCAAATTCTCAGTTACAAAAATCTATGGTGGGCCTCACGAGGTTAAGTCAAACATATAACCTTATTTGCATGTTTTTGGTTGAATCTTCGATATCCTTCGATCTTTAACGATAACTTTTGATTCAATAGTTAAGTACTCGTAACTCCTTAGTCCTGCTAAAACATTTTTTTAATCAACGTGGAGATTGTAAAGTAAAAAGCAGATATTCGAATTTGACGCTGCAATCAATTAAGGTGCGCGCGAACTCAACTCAAGGCAGCATATGTGGCCCCTTAAGTTACACTATGCATTATCGGTTAGTACCTCCAACTTTAACACTCGATCTTGAGGGCTAGCGCAAGTTGTCCACTGACTTGTTTGTCGCTTGGGTCTTCTTTTCTAACTAGTCTGTAATGATAGCAAAACTGAGCGACAAGCGAGAAAATTCAACTTGTGCTACCCGTACTGCTCGAGTTTGTCTATAATCTTCAAGTCGGTGTAATTAACACCGTAGCAGTAAATCGAAACAGAGCTAACCCAACCCTATCCTCGCATCGCTGCACAGCCATATTGAAATTTGAAAGCCCTCGGCCTTTGAAGTGCGGGTTGTCCCCCTCACGGCCACGGACTTATTGACCTGTAATGCAACGATAACTTATTGTTTTTTAATGCGAAAACAAATTCTGTGATTAACCTCTGCAAATACAAGTACGCCGGGTAAAAATACAAAATGTCTAAGTAGTTTTTCGTGTCCTGCCCCCAATTTCACCATCCTGACAAAACCAGGTGATATTTCTATGTACATTGCGCAGTTTAAATGTAACCCAGTGATGTATCAGCGTGTTAACATTGCAATGTATACCGAATTGTCACCTGTCACGTGTCATCGTCTAGTGGTGATATAGGGAGCAGGTGGGGCCGGGGTTTTTGGGGAAAATCAAAATAAATTAATAAATTTCAGGGGACAATCTCACACAAATTTACCTAGTCCCAAACTAAGTTCTAGGCTTGTACTATGGGTACTAGTAGTGTGTTTATGCCGGTTCTGGCGCTGACCAACAACTGTAGAAAGACTTATTGATAATTCTGTAACCACATTTTGCATGATTGTGTAAAATGTGAAATTGTTACCAGTGTATTAGAGACAGGTTGCAAGCCCATCGCCTAACAGTACTACAAGCCCTTATTCCCTTAGTCGCCTCTTACGACATCCACGGGAAGACATGGAGTGGCACTATTCTAACCCGGCAACCACACGGGGAAAATTAATACAAAATATTATGAATCACGGTTCCTTATTTATAGTGCCCTGTTGATAAGAAGTCAATCTTGAGACATCCCACAGCCATGAAGTCTCTGAATGTTTAGAATGTTGACAGAAGTAAAACACTGCAAATCTTATTTTTTGCATACTAAAGGAATAGTAAAGCCTGACCAGATTCTATATGGCCTTATTTCAATACAAATTTGTATTGAAATAGGAAGAATAAAGAAAGAAAGAAATCGTTTATTCGTGACTAACAACAAGTACAAACATTTAAAATTTAATGGTTATTCCAACGTGTTTTGCCACGAAATGGTCACAACTCAGCGTGATGCTGGCAGGGCCAGCGCTGTTCTTCCGTAGTGACCATTTGGTGAAGACACGGCGCAATGACGCCACGATCGCACATGCAATATATGGTATAGAGGGGAAAAAAAGGTACAAAACATTTATAAAAAAAAAACAACTTAAACGCACGCAACTTTACAATGTCGTCGTATAAACACCGCTTTACACAGCACCATACAGCGTGTTGGTTTAAAAAAAGAAAAGAAAAAAACTAAAACAGGGCCAAATAGAATCTTGTCAGGCTTTAATATAAGCATTGTGTTACCGCTGGCAACATCAATATTTAGGAACTTCATGGTTGTGCAATATGTCATATATACGCTATAGTTGGTACAAGTCTATCAAATTTTTGCCAAGGGTCTGAGCTTTACAGCCATCTGTTAAAACAGTTGAATCACTTCGTGTTCCGATTTTGAATATTGAACCGTAGAGGAAAAGGGGAAGGGATCTCCCCACAAATAATCTTAAAACCACATGTTATGTAATTCAGGGGGGTGATTCTCTCAACACAGAGCTGCCTGCGTCGATCTTAAAGGTGAAGTTTTATCTGACAAATTTAAGAAGTCCCGTCGGAGCGTACAAAACACATTTTAGCGCGTGCCTTCTCAATTAGGCAGCAGGCAGGTGAGTAGAGTTCAGTGTCGTATAAAGCTGCCTAATTGAGAAGGTATGCGCTAAAATGTGTTTTGTACGCTCCGACGGGACTTCTTAAACTTGCCGGATAAAACTTCATATTTGAGATCGATGCAGCGCTGTGTTGAGAGAATCACCCCCCGTAATAATAAGTGTGTTGTGAAGTTGAAAACTCTCTTTTGCTTCTCTTGGCTTGTTTGTCCATTGGGTCGAATAACGCACACTTACGTCTTATTAATAGATAATTAAATACCTATGTGTGTTTGCAATCATGTTAACCCTGGGGTAATATGGCTCACCATCGATAAGCTAGCTGTTTTACTTTACGGAAACTTGACACGTTAAGCTTTCGTTTTAACCCCTAAAAAAAGGACCCCATTAAAATAGCTTTCTTTAAAAAGAACCGCGTTTTAACCGAACCATCACCATCGGTGAAAACGTTCACAATAAAGTTACGACACCCATTTTTTTGAATGGGGTTAGAAATTCAAATTCCAAGTCAGTCATATTTTTCTCTTTACGGAAATCCACCCGTCTTACCTTGCGAAATACTTACTAGAAACAACCGGGCAAAAGCATGTCGGACCATGCTCAGTGTACAGTTCCGAAGCGCCGTTACAAACACAAAAATCAATAAGTATGAATTAATTTTCTATTTAATTTATTTGGTACCATTTTAGATAACTTTTAGTAGGTATATGAACACTTTAATGGCCTGTATCTCAAGAAACATTGTTTTCACAGACCTGAAATATTTTTTAAAAGCCTATCGAATGTAACCCCACACCATGAGGTAGAAGATAAAAGAAGCATCCCCGCTTTACGTGTAGATTTTATTTTACCGTATTTTCGACGTGACTAATATGTATGTATATTTATATTAAATAACAGCTTTCTAATACTAAGAGTCTTTGAGCTAAGCTGCAGACGGACGAAAAGACGAACATACGAACATAAAGACGGACATGGCGAAATTGTAAGGGTTCCAGAGGCCCTAGCCAAGTTGCGTTCGCTAACTAGCGTTTCTATTCGTTTTGTTTTTAAACCAATCGCGTCATTGGTAGATCGCGTCATACGAAAAGTCACGTGATCTACCAGTGACGCGATTGGGTTAAAAACAAAACGAATAGAAACGCTAGTTATCGAACGCATCTTGGCTAGGGCCTTTGGTTCGACTACGAAATCCTAAAAAAACGACACCAAACTGATGAAATTAGTTTCTTTAACTGGTACTGGTATTATCAGACAAAGGCCATTCAGTTTAGCTACCTTTGCTCGATCATCAACGCATTTCCTGGTATAGAAAATAGAAAAGCGCTATGGCCGTACAACATCTGTGTTCGCTGTAGCCCGCGGTGCACGCACCTTGCGGGGCGGGGCCGTGTGCGCCGGCTTTATAATTTGTAATTTACTTCACTATGACTACTCGCTTGTTATGCTCGTCGTCATCAGGCTATGTGGAATGTACTCTATGTAGTTGGGTAGCAGAAAAAGGGCATGTACCTATATGGTGAATAACGTACCGAACTGGCAATCTTGTTTTGTTCAACCAGGGTTTTTTGTTTTTTTTAATGAATCATAGAAATTAGGGAATTTTCTAGGTAACGACGCACACCATACAGTGTCACAGCTATTAGAAGTCAGCTATTAAGATTAGGCCATTAAATTTGACATTCATCACCTAGGAACACGTAGATCCGCTCTAAGTTGTTGTTAAAAATTTTATTCTAGTTAGAAACTGGATCAACCGATCAAGTACATGAGCTCAGCAGACTTATATTTACCCTTATCGGGAATCGAATCCGGTACTGGTAGCTTTGTAAAACGGTCGTGTTCCAAAAGTAAAATATTGCACGACGTTATAGGTAGAATTAATTGGTTTTAGATGAAAATCGAGGGTCGTCTGTTACACAATTTAATGGGGTTTAATGGTGACGAAAAATAGGCCAAAGAACAAGTCTCAAGGTGCCACCAAAAGTATCTGAAAAGGTGCTAATAATTTCATCTCACAAGGTAAAATTACAGTTAGATATCAACTGTACTCTTTTTGCCGAATTTTCATAAGTTATAAAAGCGTTTTTTTTCAAAAACTGTTTAACTTTTCTGGATTGTTACAAAACAAACCTAACCTATGAGGTCTGTAGATGTATCTCATTAAAATTGAGAAGTTAATTGGTTAGTCATTTATTAGGTAAGTGAATAATTTAATAAAACAGTTGAAAAACCAAACTTGCGAAAGGATACCGGTGCCAATAGATTGTTGACAGTCAAACCGCCGAGTTAGAACACAAAATGCAATGAGTGGCAATAAATTATATTGCCACTCATTGCATTTTGTGTTCTAACTCGGCGGTTTTAAAAACATGTTTTAGAACTTCGCTGTGTCTAGATTGGTTGGACAAATACATAAAAATAGGCCTTACATTATAAAATGTATGCTCTTGCGACGCCCTATAATTTAGGGCAACTCTTATATTGCACATGTTGGCCTAAAAACAAAAGCCACATTCAGACGGCAGGTTGCGACAAACGCGTCCGAATCTCGATCTGAAATCTCAGAGCAAAAAGAGTGGCGAGCGGCGCAAGCGCCCGGGGCGCGGATATTTTCAAAATAATAATTAAACGGATACATTTATTATGCGCCGCATATGTAATGCGAGAGAGTACAGGATGCTCGTCTTTTAATATGTTATTTATTGTACAAGTTTTTTTTGATAAATAATCTAGAGTATAAAGAAGCATATCGCACGCACGTTTTTTTATGTGCGTTGTTGAAAGAGTTGTTTGAAAGATTTTTCTGTTCTAATATAATCTTACTAGCTGTTACCCGCGACTTCGTCCGCGTGGAAGCTGTTTATCGCTGCTCCCTCGAGAACTATACAATTTTCCGGGGTAAAAAATATCATATGTCCTTCCCCGGCACTCAAACTATCTCCATACCGAATTTCATCTAAATCTGTTCAGCGGTTTATCCGTGACAGCGTAACAAACAGACAGACAGACAAAGTCACTTTCACATTTAAATATTAGTGTGGATTTTGTTGATAGTGTACCTAATCTGTTAGATAAATAAAATATAAACAAGTCTTAGATGATTTTTAATTTGGATCCTTTGTCTGTCCGTCTGTCAGTCAATGCATAAAGTTCCATTTTTTGAACCGTTTGAAAAGGTGTAATCCTGAGGTGGTTCTTAACTCAGTTTTATAACTGGTTAAGCTAATCAAAAGTTATCATTATCCGCTCTAACTTGTGTCACATTTTCAATTCAATATCATAAAAACATTTATCGTTTTAACATTTCATACGACGTAACATTTTCTATTAAATGAAATAATAATTTCTCGATGAGAGAGGACCCTGTGCATGTTTCCTCGTCAGGCGCGCGGCAGCTGCGCGCGCGCCGCGAGCACTATGCCTGCCAAGCGCCGGCCAGCGAACAAAAAAACGCCGCAGCGCGGTATATGCCTCGCATGTACGGCAGACGGCCGTGCCTTATCCAGGCTCGAATTACTTTTGTGGAAGGTACAGTCAAGTTCAAAAGTATGTATACACTTTAGTACCTTGTCACTTTAATCGCTTGGATAATTTCATATGGCAGTTTAAACATGACGTTAAATAGACAAGGTACTAAAGTGTATACATACTTTTGAACTTGACTGTACAACCGTGTTTTTTTTAAATAAATGAAAGACATCTGAAGAGGTTTACATATTATCTGGTCATGGCATCACGCATGAACACCTGGACCGATTTCACTAATTCTTTATTAGTTGCGCGATTTTTAAAAAAAAATGCATCTGTTTTAAACGATATTTGCAGCGCGCATTCTGTCAATGGCGCCAACTGTGAAAAAAGTGACAGTTATGTTTTTTTTTATAATTATTATACCAATTGGAACACACCAGTACAACGTCTTTAGGGTCAGCTAGTATTATAAAACATTGAGGTACAATCTCATACAATCGACCTAGTCCGAAACTAAGTTCTTTTCTTGGCTTGTACTATGAGTTTATACTCGTACTAGACAACAATAAACATACTTATTTATTATTTAGAAATACCTACTTACGAGTAAAGACAGAAAACATCCATAACCCAGGAACAAATATTCGCGACCAAATATCCAGGACCCCCTAACTTCGTAAACCAACTTAAACGCGTCGTCAATATTGATTTGATAACATGCAACATTTCAAACTCGCTCTCGCCCTATTGGATAACTGCAACAATGGTATACTCGTGAACTGAAAAAAAGTATCCTAAATCGTATAAACATGAACTTTCAATGCTTTGCACCTATATATAAAACGACACACTAGACTAGCCTAGTTGATAGTGACCCCGCCTTCGAAGCTACGGGTTCAAATCCTGGGTTCATATCCCGGAAAGAGCAGATATTTGTGTGATGAACACGAGTATTTATTCCTGAGTCTTGGATGTTTTCTATGTATTTAAGTATGTATAAGTAAGTTTAACACAAGACAAGTATCATGTATACTTAAAAAGAGGCATCAGCGCAGATCCTTATTCAATTTAAGTTACTAAATAAATGTTTTTTGTTTTTTTTTTATCGTTGTCTATAATACCCATAGTACAAGCCTAGAACTTAGTTTGGGACTAGGTCAATTTGTGTGACATGTCGCGTGATTTATTTATTTATTATTCATTTATATGAGCCTAACGTTCGAAACATTGATTGGTAGGTACTCTTCTATGCAGGGGGAATACTTTTCTCTGCAGCGACTTATGTACTAAAGTGTAGACATATTAATGACGTCGACTGTACTTACAGGTTTTCAGCAGTGCGTTATTCAGTGATTCAATAATCTTTTTGTTTTGAATAGACTTACTTAACATCAATTCTTTCCCCCAAATAGGTGTTAGTTCCCCAAAATGTATTTAAACTGGAATTTAAAAGGATTGTGCACGCCCGCTGCCCCGCTAGATGGCGCACTAACGGGAGTAACTAACCCTAACGGGGGAAAATTGATTTCGTCGCCCTTTGAGAGTACTTTCCGAAGTCTATTTAAGTTATCGTAAACCATTAGCTTTGAAATGTGGCCTCAAATTAATAGCAAGCTTTTGTTTATTCACGTTTTGAACTTAAATAGTAAGTAGAAAATACGGTTCCGTCACAATGTTTGTTTTAAGTTTGTGTTTGTGCGTGTGTTTGTGTGTAAAAGGGCCTTGAGATATCATTGGCCACACAAGAAGAGGTTAATTTTTTATAATTAATGGTTTTACTCATTGTTTTTAACAAGGTGTATTTGCCAATGGCGTGTTTTAAAGACAAAAAGTGAATTTTCTCTTGTCGACTAAATAGAAGCACATGGGGTTAGCTCTACGCGCTTCTGCCAAGTCACATTAATAGGTTATAAAGTTTTCTGCGATGACAGCTGTCAAAATGTTTTAACTTCCTTTCACTATAGTTTATTGGGTGTGATTGTACTGTACACGAGCAATTTTAAGGGATATATATAACCGGCAACAAAGTTGTCCTACTCTGATCTAGTGTGATAGAATGAGATGCTCAAATAGGTAACGGACCGTGCAAGTGCACCCCTAAAACTATCAAGTTTTCTGAATGTTATGTAGACGATCAATGAAAAAGACAGAGTTATAGGATTGCTGCTTTTACTGAAGCTTGGCTCGTTTTAATACGGTCTCTGTTTTTAAATAACTAAAGGACGGCCGCAATTCCTTACGCGCAGAATAAGTTTCCCGTTTCCCCTATTTCTTCGGGATGGGAGTCGAATTCCTGGAAATACATTTTTTTAAACACCCTAGGGTATCCAAGGAATATTGCTTCCAAATTTCTAGACCCTAGGTTCAGCGGTTTTGGCTGTGCGTTGTAAGTCACACACGGAAAGGTTTTATATTTACAGAACACTATTGTAGCTCTGCCCTGCGAAGGCAAAAGAAGGTATCTCGGACAAAACGCTTGTAGCAAATACAAAAGGAGAGGATCGAATCTGCTTTGGCTATGGAATTTAAGATACCGCCTTTTGGCTTATGAAGACAGAGCTGTTACCCGCGACCCTCGGGAACTGTCATATTATTCGGGATAAAAAGTATCCTATGTCCTTCTCTAGGCCTCAAGTTATTTCCATAGAAAAAATCATTGAAATCAAATCAGCGATTTAGCGTGAAAAGCGTTACAAAGCGTGCTTTAAATTAAATGCGTATCCTGTATATCATGATATCTCAATGAAAAACCACAAATCCGAATTATTAGTAATTACGCAAATGAACTGAACACGACGCAAGTCTGATTTTAACCATTAACCATGGAATCAGTCCGATCCATATCGTTTGCAGCGCTAAACCGCGGAACAGGGCCTCTATTCAACTACGTTATAACGATATCGTGTTTGACGTGTTTTAGAATCGTTTATGTCACAGTCGCCATTATTGTAAATGACATAATAGTTATGAAAACGTTGACAATACGGAAACAGGGCCTCTATTCAGGTGCGTTAAAACGATATCGTGTTTGACACGTTTAAGAATCGTTTATGTCACAGTCGTCATTATTGTAAATGACATAATAGTTATGAAAACGTTGACAATACGGAAACAGGGCCTCTATTCAACTGCGTTATAACGATATCGTTTTTGACCTGTTTCCGTATTGTCAACGTTTTGATAACTCTTATGTCATTTACAATAATGGCGACTGTGACATAAACGATTCTTAAACGTGTCCAAAACGATATCGTTGTAACGCAGTTGAATAGAGGCCCAGGTCAAATACGATATCGTTTTTACCGTGTAGAATCTCGGCTCTGAACGGTTACGCTTCGATCATAGATATCGCTGAATTATAATATTATAATTTATTTATATAATGAGGGTGCTGAGAAACTCAAATATTATGTTTGATGCGAAGTAGGTATCTGGCGGGAAATGTATTAATAAACTTGGGGTTAATGTAACCGACTAACTGTACCAGGGCTGAAATTCTACACGCTAAAAACCGCGCAAGAGCATGTCGGACCATGCTCAATGTAGGGAAGCCGTTAAGTACTACAGACAACAATCAACGAGCAATAACTGTATCTCAAAAACCAATAACGTCTACTTAGTCGTGATAGTTTTCCTTTAAAATTCGTTATATGCGCTTTCATTTAAGTTTTATTTTAGATTTGTAGTATTTTTAGTTTTGGCTGTGCCCCCCCCCCCCCACAGGGCACTTGAGTCTAACAAAAATAATGGCAACAAACTACTCAATAAACAAAAAAACACATATTGAACAGAAAACAATCATAGCATAATGTTGCCATGAGTGTTCCTGCGATATAGAAAATAACACCACTCAGCACTGTACGCGGCATCAACCGCGACACGGCACACGTGTGTCACGGCATAAATGGATTGTTTTCACAAAACCGTAATATTTTAGAAATACCTATCCAACGACACTCCACACTATAGGGTAGATGAAACAAAAAATACATCCCATCCCAAGAATTTTTAAGTATCTGACACGTATCTATTGTTAACTAGAAGCGTGGCCGATATTTTTAACAATCTACTCGTACCATTAAACATACATACATACATAACATCACGCCTTCATTCCCAGAGTGGGGTAGGCAGAACTACAGAAATACAATACAAAGAGCTCTAAAAAAACTTGTTGATAATTCTGTAATCACATTTTGCACTTATAGGCTAAGATGTTTACCAGTGTGTTAGTGACAGGTCGCAAGCCCATCGCCTAACAGTACTGTAGTACTGGGAGTTAGGGCTTGTAAGCCCTTACTCCCTTGGTCGCCTCTTACGACATCCACGGGAAGACATGTAGTGGCCCTATTCTAGTCCGGCAACCACACGGGGTTGATCGTAATGAAAAGACGATCAATGAGCCTCAACTCGACGGATTAATTATGATCCTTTGATTTAGGAGTCCCTATGGCCATATTCCGTGTCAATCATCATACCAGCTCGATGATGGTACCATATTATTAACTACATACTTAAATATTCAAAATTTCAAGTAAATCCGGCAATTACACCGTGTTTAAAAAAAGGTGGACGAACACAATTCGTCGCGTTTTTTTTTTATACAATCTCAAGTTCAATCCATCTGGAATGAAACTTCATCTCGGTTGGCGAGAGAATGCGTGCCCAGACCATTACCAAGGACGGTTACCTCTTGCAACCACTATCACGAAACACATAACCATCCGTAAAGGCACAAGTCACTAAACTGTTAAGCGATTATAAATTTAAATACGACGGTGTAATGATTTAAAATGGAATTGCTGATCAGTTTGAGTTGTGACATATCAGCTGAGAGTAAGTACAATGGCGCTCACAATGAAAGTGAAAGGGGTGCTTACCCTTCAATGGGGTATAGAGTTGAGTGTACGCAGAACTGCTGAATTCCTTTACTTGCTAATAAGATGTATAAAAAAGTAGAAGAGTTTGTTTGTCCGTCTGTTATTTGTGAACAAATAAACCAACGAGAAAGAAATAGGATAGGAACTTTTCATCTCGGAAATTTTGATAGTTCTAGAAAAAAGATAACTTCTTTTACACGAACAGAGATGCTGTAAAAATCTAGTTATGTACATACCTATATACAAATCCGCTAACATATTAGATATTTTGTCAGTGTGGCAGGTAGTGGAAGTTCCTGGTCGCTAGCGCTACCAACCATCTTATCCTTTAAACCACCGCCAAGCAGCAGTGCTTGCATTATTGTTTCGCTGTGGGGATAAGACAACCGGTTGTGAAAAATAAAAGTACTAACATGGAGGTATTCCATCTTTGTCTTCAGGTTTGGCAACGCATTTGGGGTCTTAAGATTGAAGTCTTAAGAATGGAAATGTCTGTGGGTCGCAGATCACACTTGCATTAACTGGCTTGTATGCTCGTTTTTCTTCTCCTCACCATAAAGAAGTTAGGTTCTTATTCTTACATGCGTTATTATTACTAATAAACTAAACCTTCTGAATTTTGCATTGGGCATTAGTGGAGACTCAGTGAAATCATCTAATCCATTTAGACGAAGACAGAGTGGCGAGATGTCTTGATGTACATAAGTACAACAAAGAGACTACATAGATACAAACATATACTATACACAGAGTTGATAACCGATAAAATGTAAAGCTTGGAAAAAGAGTTGATATGATGTGGCAACCACTACATATTAATCAGCTGAACTTTTGGTATAAGGGTCATACACACTCTTAATAACAAAATTTGTCTCTCCTGTGGTCAATAGTTAACACCTTGTGTGTATATAAGTTATCTTATTATATGATAGGCCTAAAGCAGTCCTGACGGCGTCCAGAAAATTAGGCTTAAACGTTAACTTTCGGTGTGTCCACAGGAAAGACGGTAACCTAAATCTGTGTATCACCCATAAATGGGATATGTCGCCAATTTCACTTCAAACGCAGCGCTTTCAGCGCGTCCATTCGCTTAGATAGTGTCGTCGCCTTTGTATCGCGCCGCCTTTGAAGCCTTTTGTCAAAGGATGCCGCCGCGTAAACAAAGAATGCGAGCAGTGAATTTGGCAGTTTACATCAAGTTAAATTCGTATTTTATTACAATAACCACAAGTGCGTGCGGGTGTAGCGACACTAGCCAAGCGAATGGACTATGTACCGTATGTAATTGTGAATGCCGTGCTAGCCTATAACTTAGATGTGTACTGTAGAATTCTGTAAAAATCATGCATTATTCAAAATGTAATTTACATGTTTAGTTGGTTGGCCTAATAAATAAATAAATAAATAAATGAAATGAAATTTATTAATACCAGTAGACACATGCAACACCTAGATATATTCTATGGTCCCCACACTAGGCTAGGCCTGTCTCGTGGGAACCAACCAAGTACAGAATACCCGAAGTCAATGCGGCCTATGTAGATCAAAACAAAACTATAATTAATTTATTATGAATTTTATAAAAACGTGTGTTTGTGTGTATTTGTGTTGGTGGTTGTGTGTGTTTGTATGCGAGCGTGTGTATGTTACGATATAGCCCGTAGTATTATTTCAAATTGTTCATATATTATGTATGACGTATAGGTATATGACGACACGCTAGCCTAGTTGGTTGTGACCCTGCCTTCGAAGCTAGGGGTCCTGGGTTCAAATCACGGTAAGGGCAGATATTTGTTCCTGAGTCTTGGATGTTTTCTATGTAAGTATTTAAGTATATATTTATCTATATAAAATTATCATGTGGGGCAACTCTGTTGACGCCGATCGTGCATTCGTGGTACAAACAAAATGTATCAGAACAATTTGTGAAGGAGGTAGACGGGAATCATGCAGGCCTCTATTCATTCAGCTCAACTTGTTATCCCTGCCTTGCCTGTACATTTACGAAATAGCCGTCTTTGTTAAACTGCATACATATCTGTTTGCTACCGCAGATAAGGAGACAACTAGGCCGCAAAGACGTTATCGATTAGCATTACCAAATAATAGACTAGTACTCAGGAACAAAAGCGCATATAATATGTGTATAAAAGTTTATAATAAAATCCCGCCTGCATTAAAGACATTGTGCCATAGTGAATTTCAAAATAAAATTATACAGAATCTTAAGTGACAATTGTTTTTATAGCATAAATGATTTTTTAATGTTTAAGTTTTAAATACTGACATGTTATTACATTTAGTTAACTTGACCTGAGACATATTGATAGACATGTATTTAATATAATTCTAATTTTATTTTATATGACATCAATTTTATTTTTTTTATATATAATTTTAATCCATTTTTACTTATAACATTACAATTTCCTCTTTACAATTTTATATTATTATGTTTAATTTAACTTTCACATACCTGACTCGGCTGAATATATCTTGGGAAGCTATGTATACCAATTTTAAGATCTGTATTACTTACCATATTATGTTCTTGTGAATAAACGATTCATTCATTCATTCATTCATCGTTGTCTAGTACCCATAGTACAAGCCTAGAGCTTAATTTGGGATAGGTCAATTTGTGTGACATTGTCCTGTGATTTATTATTTTATTTTTATAATATTTTGCCTGTCTGAAGGTTTCTTAATGCTGTTCCCGGAGTTACGTGCGGGTGTTGCGGATCAATAGCGGCTCAAACATCCATCGAGACGCGGCGCCTGCCATCGCACACACGCTAAATAACGCAGCGTGCGTACACTACTCCTTTACTAGTGTGCGTGCACTACAAACAGCTGCTAGCTAGAATTATTGTGGTCCGGCTTAGACAAGGCTTAGGCAAAGTGTATGGAATTGATTGACAAAAATAAATGTTTTAAAAAACAAAAACGCAAGAAATAACTTCTTTTAAAACGCTGTGGGGCGCCGACTTCAGTTGGAATGCCCTACCATTTTAAAAGAAGTTATTTGTTGCGTTTTTGAAGGCGGCTTTTGTGTTTTAAAACTTTTATTTCATACTTTTTACTGATCATAATATGATGTAATATTGGGACTTGGAATGGGACTACAGTACAGCATATTTCGAATATGATCTATAAAAAGACAAAAATACGGGGCAAACTGAGAACCTCCCTTTTTTGCAGTCGGTTAAAATACCAAAACTTTATCCTAAGTGTAGCAAATACTTTTCTCAAAACCGCATCAAAATCGGTACAGCTAAACGCGAGATAATCGCGGACTAACATACATACATACATTTTATGTTTATAGTTAGGACTTATTTGTATGATCTGATCCTAAAGAAATTTGTAAACTTGCCTACTCGATGCACAGCCTTTCACTTTTCTCAATCCCTCAAGGGTTAGGCTATAATAAAGTGTTTACATACATACATACAAGCGATTCTCCGGAAGCTTACGTCACGTCAATTCTATATTTTCAATAACAATAACGTGCGCCGAATGCCTTCAAAAATTCTCACACAAATTGACCTAGTCCCAAACTAAGCTCTAGGCTTGTGATATGGGCACTAGACAACGATAAACTTACTTCTATAGAGAAACTTAATTACATAGAAAACATCCAAGACTCAGGAACAATTACTCGTGCTCATCACACAAGATTCTGGCCTTACCTGGATTTGAACCCAGGACCCCTAGCTTCGAAGGTAGGGTCACTACCAACTAGGCTAGCGTGCCGTCTAAACTAAGATGTTTGTTGAACGTTACTTTCAGTGACTTATATGATTTTATTTTACTTATAGTTGTTCCGTACCTCAAAAAGAAAAAATGGAACCCTTATAGGATCACTTTGTGGTCCGTCCGTCCGTCTGTCCGACTGTGTGTCAAGACCCTTTATCACTGGAGCGCGTGGAGGCATCGAGTTGAAATTGAAACCATACTTAGTTCTACAGTCCCTTGAAGCTATGAAAGTTTGAACTTCAACGTTAACGTAACAAAAAGATACGGCTGCTTATTCCGCAAAAAACGTATTTCGACAATCACACACCTGTAATCCTGAAATTTAGCAATAAGGAAGGTCTTGCAGCACAAGTAAATTAGTGACGTGGAAGTGACGTGAGCTGAAAATCTATCACATATCTTTTGTTAACTCCATAAAATATTATCTCAATCGTTATGCATCTTGTTTAGGCACGTCTAATCTATGGGACATCCGGAATCCTACTTTGCTTTTACCCCTATTGCAATTGTACTGTTTATGACTCGGCCGTCTTTAGTCTTAAGGGAATGAGAGCTGCGTTACGTAACAATAGAAATAACGAAAATGTAGAATAGAGGCCTTGTGCAAAATTTTACGTAAATCAAGATGGGCTGATTAAAACAAGTTAAAATATAGGACCATACTCGTACAGTCAAGGGCATTAATATCTATAGGTACAGCCATCGCGTCAAATATAACCTAGTTAGTAGTGAGCCTGGTTGGGGTTTTGACCTATCTTGAAGTTATCAGGCCTTAGCTGGGCTAAGCTGAGCTAGCTTAAATTAGTTCTAAGGACTAAAATAGATTGTCTTTATGCTAGTAATTTTACCGGTAGTATTATCCCCGGAACACAACAACGCGAACCATGCTGTTCGGCGGTAGATTGAAGAATTAGCCCAGCAGGGTCACTACTAACTAGGCTAAGCGCGTCATAATTATTAATTAGATGCAACATTGCAAATATGTACCCTTATAGGATTTCGAACCCGAGACTGCTAGCTAACTAAGCTAAAAGTGTCGAACGCAAGGCTCCCACGCTTCCATAAATAATATAAAAAATAATATCATCGACATGTGAGCTTGATTGGCGTCTCCGTAACGTCGGCGTGATTTGCTTCTACCTTCTACTGAGTGCACTAATTGGCTGCATTGTCTTTAGGCGATCATGAGGTCAGGACTTTACCCTGCCAGCCGTTAACTCGGTGGGATAAGGTCGCGAATTGTCTGCCTGGCTCGCGGCGGTCACGAGAACGCGTGTGTGGAGTTGGGAAATACGCGTAAGAAATGTAGTTACTGCTACTTATTAGTTGGGTTTAAGGTTTGTGTTAAGGTTGAGATTTGAACAGATTCTTACGCAGTTTTAGGGTTCGATAGAGATTTCGTGGGCTTACAACAAAGCGCCGTATACAGAAACATATTAGAGACACTGAACTCGTTCCTTTATCTAACTTGTGTATCAAGAATCGTCACTAACCAACGACTTATTCGTTATTTTATTAACTGACTCTGAGCGAGGTGGTCAGTATTTCAAAACTGAGGTGTTAATTCGATGATACTTATATATGGTGCCGTCTCTTACAGTAAAAATTTAAAATTGACTGTGATTTTTAATGTCGGTAATGGATTCCTTCCCGAACTCCAAACACGGTTCAAAAGGTCAATTGTAGTACTTAATTTTAAAGCAATTCGTAGGTATTTTCTGTTAAATATAATTCCAAAGTTCAGTGTAACCCATCATTTCATCGAATTTTACTTCACCGATTGTATCATTTCATCGAACGCTTTATCTGCTGAAACCATGATGTTTGCAGGAAATCTGAAATGGTAATGACGTAGGGTAGGTTATATTTGTAACTAACAAAAAAAACTTATACGGTAAATTTTTTCGATGAAATTGATGATGCTTTCGTTGAAATATAGATACTCGTACCCTAGTATTAGACATAAATACGTCTGCAACGACGGGGTTTGATGAAACTTTGTATACATGAACAAGTATAACGCATTTCGCACTATACGAATTGAAAGTACCGACAGTAAAAACATTGGAATTCTGTGTTTATAATCCAGGGGATTAAAGTCATTTTGGGATCAAAGTCAAACTTACCCTGCCTTACCTGGGACATAACTATGCAGTTCTGTTTACGCTCAGAGAAAAGGATAGAGCTATATAATTGTTATAGCTCTATCCCTTACGTTTACTGTAAAATGAACTGCATATCCATGTCATAATAACTCCCCAGACCTGTCTATTCCAAGAGATGAAAAATAGCACCAGGACATTTATTAATTTATTACAATCAATTATGTACGGAACCACTTACGTAACATTAGACTCACATTGACAATTTGATAGCATGTTCAAACGTACGCAACAATTTTGACAGTTATTTTTACCACATCGTATCTCACTGTAGTAAGTCATTGAAAAAACGACTTTATCTTGTAAGCAAAGTACCTTAAAATTTGAGTAAGCCTAACCCAATAATTTGAGCTTCAGAATGTTATTTGCGTTTCTTGCATTCTTGTAAAACGTGAGTATTGGAATTCGCTGCTCAAACTCAAGTGCCATTTTTAACTTAACTCCATCGAATTTAACTTTGCAATGTAAACCTTTTGTTAACCATTCAAAGTGTATATTTCAAGGGCATGTAAAGGAATGGTTTTTCGGGATTTGGGTGCGTTTGCCTAAGGCCAGCCGTGCACGGTCCTAAGGCAGTTTAATAAGGTCGTGATTCATTAGGTTGTTTGGTTTAAACGTGTGAATGCGGCCTAACGTGTCGTCAGGAGTTTTTGGGTAATTGCTTGGGAAACAATGTTTTGAGATTCTTATGGCCGTATTAATAAACTCGTCTCGGTTTAATTGCCCATCTCAAGATATGTCAAAGTAAACGTCAAACCATAGAAAACTGTCATTTTTGACATATCTTGAGACGGACATTTAAACCGAGATCAGTTTATCAATACGGGCCTTAAGCTGGTGCTCTTAAGCTTAAGTTGGTGATCAGGGCATTTCATGTATGACTACCTAGAACTGTATCACAGAGAGATAATAAAACGACTGATCGACTTGATTATTGGTGAAATTACGAGCATAGAGCCATTCCATTTTAGTTCTTAGGGTTGACAACGCATTTATGGTCTTAAGATTGTAGTCTTGAGACGGCAAATGTCTATGGGTCACAGATCCCACTTACCATCGGGTGGTCTGTGTGATCGTTCCCTTCCCCGTGACATTGACATACAAAAATAAGATATAACGTCACTATGACACAGTTCTATCGTGGGTCAGGATTTCACTTAGATGATTGTATAAAGTCGATCAGTAAAATTGTTGATAAGTCCTAATGTTCAAGGTACTCGAAGGCGCAATGTTAATAGCAAAACTTGCGAAGGTCATAAACATTATGTCAAGTAATTATTAGGACAAACGATTATACGAGACAAAAGTTATGGCAACTATGACTAGTGTAACCTGGATTACAAAGGTCACGGAAAAAAATAGAGAACCCTGGACCAGATGAAGATCCTTGGGAAAGACTTCTGTCCAGTGTGGACACGTGTCAGTTGACATGATGAAGTTATTTTTTTTTACATTAACGTGACAATCTAATGGCTGGTTTATACGTCTTTAGTGCTTTAGTTGTATAGTAAATATTTACTAAATTTTTAGTCACTACATTTTTAGTAACAGTTTATACGTGAAATGACAAAATTTAGCCCAGATTTAGTAGTTAGTTCAAAATGGACCAGCAACAGCGTAAACAAATCGTAAAATTTATCTTAAATGAGGTTTTAGAAGAAATTAAAGAAGAGTTATCGAGGGAAATGCGAACATATTCTTCCACAAATTTAATTGTAGTTTCTTCCGTCCACTTCGACATGGTTCAACTACTAGCAACTACCATAGAAAATATGATATTTCACTACCACTACCCGTTTGTTTGGCAGAAGGCAATTGCTGACAAAAAAAAATACAAAACCTCAACCAAAGAGTAAAGTAATTTATGGTTGTGTATGGGTTTTGTTTTTTTTTCGGGTTACAGGGTTCGGGTTCACTAAAGTACTTAACTAAAAAAAAACTAAATAGGTTATTTTTCCTGTCCAAATGTGTTTAGTAATTTAGTTCACGCCCACCTACTAAACAAAAAAATAGAATTATTTCTAAATCAACTCTAGTACACAACTAAATTTTTACTTGCAACTTGTTACTAACTTGACTGTTTACATGCATTAATTTAGTAAAAATTTAGTTAACAACTAAAGCACTAAAGACGTGTAAACCAGCCATAACTCAAATTGAACGAGTCTCAAAGTAGATTCTAGGCTTCTACTATAGATAGATATGCAACTATGTAACCCTGTCATGATGACAGCGTCAAATCACCCGAAAGATAGCTAAAATTAATGACTTAACGCCGTCATTATGACAGGGTTTCGTAGTGGAATAACATTTAAAGTCCGAGACAACGATGAATATACTTATATAGAAAACTACATAGAAAACATCCAAGACTCACGAACAAATAGGTACTTACCGTAAACTCGGGTTACTTTAGCCCTAGGGGTAACATTGCCCACCCCAAAAACCACCTTTATTATTTAATTATTTTGTTAAATGATATACATCAGGACTAAGCTACTTATATGGTTCTAAAAATATTTAACCAATTGAAGATGATTATCACTAAAATACTTATAGCTTTAAGGGTGGGCAATGTTACCCCCTAGGGCTAAAGTAACCCGAGTTTACGGTACGCTTATCATGCAATAATTTTACCCCGAATCAAACCCGTACACTATAAGTTAAGAAACAATTTTAACTCCTTGTGCCTAAGTAACCGTTCGATCTCTAAACCCTTAATTTACCAACACCTTCTTAACGCCGTCACCTTAAAGAAACTCAATTTCTCAACACAAAATAAACTAACGGCGGGAATAAACCGAGTTTCCGGGAAAACGGTCCACCCGGGCGCGTAAATTGTTATTTCCGGTCGGCCGGTCCATTTCCGCCAATAAGCCTCCTTCCGGCAGGTGGCGCCACTACTAAGTTTACTCTGCCACTTCCGGATGAAATGTTTTTTGTTAAGTTTATGTGTAGCCAGATCTGAGAACAAAAGTGGTTTTTTATTTTTGTTAGAACGAAACAAGTAATAATATCACATTTTATTACAGACTAGCATTTGTCTGCGACTCTGCTTGCCCAGAAGATTTTCCCTTAGGAACTGACCGATGTTCCGGGACAAGAAGTACCTATGTCCATTTCCGGGCTAAAATTATCATAAACATGAATAATTTGGCTGCTTACAAGTTTCGATTTTGTCGTAGTTGTTGCAGTGATCTGAATGTGATTTAGACATTTAACAAACGCGTACCTATTTGTGCTTAAAAACATTACATAGGGTTATGGCCTTACCAAATATGTTAAATTAGGTTAGACTTTTGACCACAAAAAATCATAAATAATGCGGCGGGAAGTACCTCTTAGGGAAATGATGGTTTGGTAAAACATTACCGAACCGATTTACACACGCGTAGAAACCTGGTTTAGCACAAAGTAGTAATAACTAATCAAAAAATATATTCGTTAAATATTAAAAAACTCATCAAAGAATATTTCACGCAGATCGATTAAGTTTCATGTATTCTATTACTTTATTGTATCGAAATAAAAAATCAAAAGTTGGTCAAATATACTAAAGTATATATATCCTAAAAAGAAAATTGAATGAGCGCGCGACTCAAGAAAATGGGAATGAACATCCTGCCGATGGCGAGAAGTGCGATGGTAGAAGCCGTTGGCACCAATCTAAACAGTTCCTCGGAACACTCCCCATACAGACGATAGAAAGCGCAGGTAGATGCAAAAGGGAGGCTAAGAATCTCTAAACGGCCTGAAACTGTAGGGTCGTTGTCAATGCGGACGGCATATCTCTGGATGGAATCGAAGGGGTCAAGCTTAGTTTCGCCATGTCCGTCCGTCCATTCGTACGCGGCAAAAGCAGAGAAAGCTGAAATTTGGCATGAATATACATATTGGTCACGTCAACAAAGTGGTAAAATAAAATCTTGAATAAAAAATATTGGATCTACGTAACTTGGGGATGTATTTTTTTCTCATCAACCCCAGGTGTCGTTGGATAGGTCTTTCAAAAATATTGCGGGTTTATGTCAACAATTTTCGATTAAGGGATCCGATTATGAAATATTACGCTTTAAAGCGCCGATAGGCCGATGCTCCAGCCCAGAGATGCGAGCAGTGCTCCATATGCGGCCTGAATTGTGCCTTACAAAGCACGAGGCGTTGCCGCGGAGTGAAGTTCTTGCCGTTATCACTATCAGCTTTGGTTGATCATGACTCGGTGGCCGTCTAGTCGCATAAATGTTGTTTGGCATAAATGTATTATTTTATTAGTCATAATTTTCGCAAGTCATAACTTCTTTCTGGCTGAAAATAAAGGATTTAAAAAACATCCATTACCGATATGCACCGACGTATGTATGTATGTTATGTACTTATTAATTAAAATAATTCCCCATAGTTTTTTTTGCATGATCATAACTTCTTTCAGGCTGAAATTAAAGGATTAAAAAACATCCATCATGTAGATTAAGTAGTTAGAATCAGTTAGGTGAGTTTTTTATAAAATCCTGAAGAAAATAACAAAGTCGTAAAAAAATGCATTACGACTTGCGAAAATTATGACATTTATGCCAAACATCATGTATGCGACCAGACCCTTACCCATCATAACTATTTCATTCATCTTTTGTTAACTAAAAGAAAATCTCTATTATTTGACTCTGATTTCATTGAGTGTACGTTTCAAAAATTTATGTATTAAAAAACAAAAACCCACCTTCAAAAACGCAAAAAATAACATCACCCTACTTATACGTTAGTCCAACTGAAGTCGGCGACCAAAAAAGCCGACTTCAGTGGGACTAAGCCATTAGGTAGGTGCCTACAATTTTAAAATAAGTTATTTTTTTAGTTAATACTTTTTAGTGATCATAATACGCTATTCCGTAATCCCACTCACGAGTTGATATGAAACTTTAAGTTTCAAGCGCGCCGCAAGCAACGCCGCCGGAAAGTCATTGTCATATTTCAACAAGAAAATATTCTTCGTTGTAGTCGCTCAACTATCTTAATCGAGATATCTGATCGCCACCCTTGACATAGCTACCGTTGAGGAGCTCCATTGGCCGTCTGTGGTCTTCATCATCAGTTCCACTTCCCCAAGTGATACTTACTGAATGCAAATGCTAGATTTGTTACTAAAAATACTAAAATCGCTATATGTTTGCCTACAATATTTGAGAAGTTCCCACAATTCCTCTCTGATCCCCTCATCATATTCAGATTTGGTGACAATGGGACCACCTCGATATACTCTATCAAACCAAAAAAGAATTTTCAAAATCGGTCCACAATTGACGGAGTAATCGGTGAACATACATAAAAAAAAAAACATACGATGGAACGTATAACCTCCTTCTTTTTTTGAACTCGGTTAAAAATAGATTAATCTCCTATAGTTTCGGAGTTTCCTATATTATCCCAGTTAAAAAAGAACATAGAGGTACTGTATACAATAAAGCGAGCCCTTAATTGTTTTTCAGAAATGTAAGGGCCCCCTTCACTACCAGACGAAAGACATTCCGGCCAAGGGGAAAGTTCGCAAGAAATAATTACAATGGGCCACGGGCCTTTGTGACCCGTAATTATTATACCTTTCCTTATTTGCAGTGTTATTTAACTTTAAATTAGCTATTGTTAGATTACGGGATTTTATGTTTTTAATTTATTTAATGGAATTTACGGACGCTAAGGGAAATAAATGTTTGACTGTGGCGGGTTCTTTATGGCACTGAGAAGGTCAGACTAGGTAGCTTTAGGTTGTTTATTATCAATATTATCATAAAAACTCACTTTTCAATTCGTCAACGACTCATCGGCAAGCCTGAGTTGACCTGTAAGAGCAATTATTCTATCAACAATATTAACCAAGCTTATTCTTGTAACCAAATTTGATCCAAGTTGATTAGTAACTTAACTTAGTGCTTAATTAGTTTGTATAAGTAGGTATAACGTTAAAATTGTATAACATTAGTATACCCTAGTTTGGCGAAATTGTTTGCATACCTACCACCTAAGTTGTTTTTGAAATAAATACATACATACATAACATCACACCTTCATTCCCAGAGCGGTGTAGGCAGAGCTACAGAAATACCAACAACTCTAAAGACATGTTAATGATTCTGTAACCACAATTTTGCACAAGTGAGCTGAGATGTTTACTAGTGTATTAGTGACAGGTTGCAAGCCCATCGCCTAATAATACTACAAGTCTTTATTACCTTAGTCGCCTCTACATCCACGGGAAGACATGGAGTGGCACTATTCTAACCTGGCAACCACACGGCTAAATAAATAAATAGATATTAATAATAATAATAACATTATGACGACGCAGTTGGTAGTGAACCCCGCCTACGGAAGGTCTCGATACCCCAGTCATGGTGAAAAGTTGTGTGATATGCGCGTTTACACCTACTTGTAACTACACGTATGTTTATGGTTGCCTAGTACCTGTAGTGCAAGCATAGCCTATTTGGCTCTTGGTTAATATGTATGCGATTCTCCCTCGGTTTTTATTTAATTGTTTTAGTTTATTTTAATCGTGTTTTCATTTATAACAGCTCGGTCGTAACAGTATATCGGGTACCTACTTCTGCCTCTACGCGACTACCTACGAGCGCGAACGGCAAGCCAATGCCGATAAATTGAATACCTACTTAACTAACTCAACAAATTATACCTAGTACAATTCCAGACATAAATTGGACGAGTCTGAGAGGACGTCTATATTTTGTTTCTAGCTGCGTTTTCCCAATAACGGTTTTTTATTACTTACCTACATACTTCAGTCGTTTGTTATTTTAATTTAAAACGTAAATATTGGACCGGCAATGTAAAACAAAACCCATCCGATCCGATCTACGTATGAATGTAAGCGTGTACTTATCTACCTATGTCAGACAAGCAAGGAACACTTTGCCTAAAAACTAAAGATTCATTTTTTCATGTGTAAAGCAACACATTCGAAAAAATAAAACATGTTTCGTATGTGTGCGTGAATAGTCGTTCGAATTTCAAAATAAACTGTACAACTGTGTGTGCGTAAAACATTCTTATGTAAATTCCTTGTGTACGTGAAACTCGGCGTTCGAATTTCGTTTGTGTTGGGCTAGTGTGCGTGAGTTTCCCCCGTACGTACATGGTGCGTGTGTGTGCGCGCCCCGCCCCGAGCGACGAAGACGGCGCCCTCGGGGTCGCCGCGGGGAATGGATGCGGATAAGGGGGAAGCTGAAAATTCATACTTAGATAATATCGAAAAAAAACATTTGCGAGCTTTTTTTGCATTGCGTATTTAAAAAAGTCATCATTACAACTAACATACTGAGTGTATTTCTCCAAACCACGGGATTTTACAATAGTGGCTTTTTTTCTACATTATCTTTACCCCATTATTATAGTACCTACTGTTAAAGTTATGATGTCTTTTACAAACTTGACAGAAATTGATAAGATTTCGGGTTAAATTAAAATAGAATAAGAGGCCTGATGTATTTCTATATCATACGACAGTTATCACTTTGCTGTGACTTACTAGCAAATCCCAACTTTATTACAATATTTTTTAATGAAATAAATATCTAATCATCTAGTCTAATATTTATTTATCGTCTATATTTTATAAACAATAAAAACAATGATGTGTGTGTACCTCCTAAACAACACATGCAGTACAAGCATGCTCTCTCTACTAATCTCTTTATTTTACAGCCGTTATTTTATAACTACGTGACTTAAATTTAAAAGTCCTGTTCTTAAATCGATTTTTAATGAAAACCTTTTCAATAACTTTTACAAAAACCTACTCCACACAAAAGGGCAAAAAACACTAACAGATCACGAGAAGTATCATTAAACGCTTGAAAAACAATAAAAGACAAAACATTCACTTTTACTGATTAAACATTACTGTTTCATTAAATTACAATAATAACAATGCTATAGAATAAAAAAAATATAGTATGGTTCGTGTTCTAATTATTATTATTAGTATAGCTATATCAATTATCATGGGCATTTCGCAATTTATTTGGATTAGTCGTTTGTACGCCAGCTATAAGACAGTCGTTTGTAGTAACCCTTTATTTCACTCACACAATAATAATATTCAACAAAATATACTGAAACAACAAACGTAAAATTATCATAATCACGAAACTTTCTTACGATAGAAAAAAATCTTCGACTAACACAATAAGTTTACTTTGAAAAATGTTTTTTTTTCAGCATTTCAGCAGCGCTGTTCTGCGGAAAGCGCGTCACAGTTTACAGTAGACATAGGGCGGGCTACTGTTCACAGCCTGCGGCCTTCCTGACCAATCACAGCGCTCCGAGCGATATCGCTGTCCTTTGCACGCACGCACAAAACTCCATCCGGTCATCTTCTTCGCTCCCCCCGGCGAAAATCCCAAGAACACTAACTCTCCAAGTGAAAATTTACCTTAAAACTTCGATGTAGGATTTAATTTCGTCCAAAAAAAATCCTGTCGCTTCAGGCGTTTCGTAATTGCAATAATGTTTATTTGATATCGAGCGTCAGGCGACGATTTTCAAGTTCAGATTTCGCTTTCAAGCGAATTCATACCTTATGTAGCTACACAGTGGATCCAACACAGAGGAATGTTCCACGGAATCGTATTTACGTGTGCAATGCTGGCATTTTCATTGTTACAATTTCGAAATGCGAACACGGTTCAGAGAGACACTTGAGGTTCTACCGGGAAGGTTTAAGGTTGTTTTTGGTTCAGTGTTTCTGGCGTGTGTAACTTTTTAATTTTGGCTAGGGCTGTAGCCCGGAGCGAAAGCTATTTGCGATGACAATTTTGCGAGCGTCGGCGAACGAAATATGCCTTTTATTCGTACTAGAGTTGGATTAAAGCGCTAAAACGGAATTGCTGTCAGAGGGAGCTTTGTTGGAATTCGCAACTAAACCTATTTGCAGTTACCGCACTTTTATGCATTAGGTGAGCACACTAAGTACAGTCGGGGACAAAGGTTTTGAAATTATTACTCAGTTCGTGGTCTAGCAGTAGTTGCTGCTGTGCCTAGGGAGGGTCGTACGTTTGATTTTTTGAATTTCGTGTAAAATACGAGTTGAGCGCTTGTAAGTACCTACTTACAAGCGCTCAACTCGTATTTTACACGAACTTCTCTATGTCTCTAAAATAAACATCCATTTTAGTAAAATACCTAAATAGGCACCTGCCTATTTAGGTATTTTACTAAAATGGATGTTTATTTTAGAGACATAGAGAAGTTGAGTTAAGAAGAGTAGTTTTAAGTACTTATTTTAAATAGATTAGGTATGTTAGAGCTCATATAGGTACCTATAGGTAACAGAATGCAAACGCAACCGAGTAACGAAAGCACTATTACTGAAACACTTGGCCTTTTCATAGAACAAAACTGTTTCTAACAAAAAATACTTTAGATATCAGAAAATTCACTTTTAAGTAGATAGGTACCTTTCGGTATAATACAAGGAAATTATTATAGATTATCAACTAGGTAAAATACCAAAAAAATCCGTTTTTATATTTTTACTTATAAATGTTTTTAAATTCCCATGTTATTAAACTGCCATTTTAGCGTTTTATTTAATAAAGCATTCGCGACGCACTCGAATTGAACGATAGGTACACTTATCGAAATCGGGCTCTACAAATACATAAGGGAAAAAGAATCATACATAGGTACAAAGTTACAAACATACATACACACATACTGATCAACGATTACCCTTTCGAGGACTGTATCGAGCACACCATAGCGCTGTATAAAAAATGGTATAAAATTGTAAAAGGAAAACAACATGCATTCTATCGTATTAACAAGTCCCACGCAAACCCACGAATAAAGTTTTCATTTCTAAATCTTTCTTAAACAGGTAAAAAGCGTGTAATTCCAATCGCCGTGGTAACGCACAGGTTCTAAACCAGGGGCTTATTATTGCCGTGTTTATCGCGTGACGAGACGTGGATAAAACACCCGTCACTTACTGACAAGTGCAGTGAGAGAGTGACGGATATGCTTTATCCATCGCGATAAACGCGAACATAACACTGGCCTAGATTCGTGACGAACGACGAGACGAATCGAGCTGGTGTGACCAATTAGCGTATCTTCTTAAATGGACTACAATGAACAGTGAGTCTGTCACTATTAGTTAGATATTCTGAGGGCCTAGCCAAGATGCGTTCGCTAACTAGCGCTTTAACGCGTCTGATTTTGATTTTGATTGCGATTTGTTTAAAAACCAAACGAATAGAATCGCTAGTTAGCGACCGCGTCTTCGCTAGGGCCTGGGCTCTTTTCTACTCGAGCTAAACCCATCGCCTGAATGCCCCAGTATAAGCCCAAAAGCCTAGCTTGCTTCGAGATGTGGGGACAAATTAGGCCATGGGTCTCTTAAGTCCGGGCCTCGCTAAAGCGAACTGCTTTTGACATGTTATCATATTGTCAACGTTATGATAGCTCTTATTTAGTGGACAGTAATGACGGCCGAGCTAAGAATAATATGATAACAATATACATACATTAAATCACGCCTGTTTTCCAGAGCAGTAGGCAGAGACTTTTTTCCACCTGCTACGATCCTGACAAACCTCTTTCGCTTCTTCAACATTCATACATCCAATCATTCATGCAAGTCGGTTTCGGGTACTTACGATAACAATATGGGTAGAGAAAAAGTAGAATGAAGCCCCAGATATGTTAAAACAACGTACAGCCACCTAACAGACGACACGCTAGCCTAGTTGGTAGTGACCCTGCCTTCGAAACCAGGGGTCCTGGGCTTAAATCCCGGTAATAAATATTAAGGAAAAATAAATGTTTTAAAAAACTAAAAACCGTCATCGGAACGAAAAAACCTAGTAGAAGTAAATGTGTACATTAATAGCGGACATTTAGTTACTAAGAGAATAAGGGGTTGTAGTACTGTTAGGCGATGGGCTTGCAACCTGTCACTAATACACTGATAAACTTCGTGACCTGATCGTGCAAAATGTGGTTACAGAATTATCAACAAGTCTTTTTATAGTTGTCGGTATTTCTGTAACTCTGCCTACTCTGGGAATAAAGACGTGATGTTATGTAGGTATGGGTCATACACAGATTTAGGTTACCGTCTCTTCTGTGGGCACACCGAAAGTTAACGTTTTTAAGACCTAATTTTCTGGCTAGCCCATTCCCGCAAAAACGCCGTCACGACTGCTTTAGACCTATCATATAAAAACATAACTTATATGCACACAAGCTTTTAATTATTGACCACAGGCGAGACAACTTTTGTTTTTAAGAGCGTGTATGACCCTTATGTATGTACTTTGTTACCAAATCACCAGTAGGTACCCATAAACTTAAGAACCATCTTACTCTTATCATCCGATGTAGACGTCCACTGCTGGGGTGATTCTCTCAACATAGCGCTGCGTCGATCTTAATGGTATCTGGCAAGTTTAAGAAGTCCCGTCGGAGCGTACAAAACACATTTTAGCGCGTGCCTTCTCAATTAGGCAGCAGGCAGGTTAGTCGAGTTCAGTGTCGTATAAAGCTCCCTAATTGAGATCACCATAAAGATCGACGCAGCGCTGTGTTGAGAGAATCACCCCTGGACACGGCCGCATTTAGAGTCAGTTAGTCCTTAGCGATGATTTTTCGTACACGAGTTTGAAACAAGCACGAGTTAATTGTCTCAAAAATGTCTACGAGTACGGCGGCTAGGCATTACGTGAGGATCTCCATGATTGGTTTTAAGTAATAAATTAAATAGACCACTGGATCTTTGGTTTCCGCAAGATAATGTACCTAATAAGATCTTGCTAGGTTAGGTTAATATTTAATTTATCAGAATAATTCGTTAACATCACTGTCCATGATGATACGTAAGCATAGATTTATTACTTAAGGTTACATTTTAAAACACCCCTTAAGATATACTCCATTTTTTACCTGTGGTCCCTTCCCCCCGCTTCGAGTGGGGCCCGAAATCAAACCGAGTTGTTATTCCAAATTACATTTTTGCCAAGTTTTCTTCTTTTAGGGGAGGCTTGTTTGCGGATTCTATAATAGAAACGAAACATTGGGATGAAAAGAATACCAACTTCTGTTTACTAAAAAAGTAATGCAGTTAAAACCTTATTGCTTTAATTTAAGGATTTTTCGAGAGATGAATTGAAGTGGTTTATGTAATGTTATTCGCCAAACTGGAACCGAATCTGACGGGTTTATTAATTCTTGTTTTTTTGCAAAGAATTGTACTTTTTTCATTACCTCGCTTGTAATGTTTTCCGCAGTTCTTTGTAGATGCTTAACTTTTGCCATGTTTTTTAAATATTAGGGTTCTTTGAAAGAATATAATTTATTTAATTTTGTTGTTATTGTTACGACAATTTACTGGAACATAATATCCTTTTCAAACATTCTATTTAGTTTTAAGTTTAACCTATGATTTCACTATATATATCTTTCTATAGATATTTTTTACTTTTATTACAATAAAACATGAATAAGTCCGCAAACACTTGAACATATTTTGAAGGATCGACTAATCCAGTTAAAGCTAACAAAATAACCCTTCGAAGAATCGATTGATTCTCCACTCGATTGCGTCCTTTGTATCGAAACTATCAATTGATACTGGCTGAATAGAACCATCGACAAAAGCTGTCTTGACAACATGTGGGTGCAATGTTGCCATTTACAAAGATGAAAAAAGATTTGCAAAATTATGTTTACCGGTGTCCAAATTAAGAACTAACGCCGATGCTATACATTTTTTAGTTTTTTTAAGATTTCGGCTGTTTGTAACGTTAGGAAAAAAAGTTGAGTTTACAATGTTTCCTTTAATGTTTAGTTTAAAGTGTAAAAGGAAGAGCGTTGCGAATCGATAGTTTAATTTAAAGGCGCGGTCAAGCATATGTTTACAGGATTACGAAAAAAAAGGATTTAGGTAGGTATAACAACGTGAAAAGCAATTCGATACGAGTGTCATGTTATTTTTATTTTATACACTGGGAACATCACGGCAGGTTACTTTGCTTATGAACTACGGATTAAAAAAAATGCTTAAAAATATACTTTACATTTATTAACATAAATATAATAAAATAGCTGTGGTAATAGGTGTTTAAACCGAAGCTCTGTTAGCTTCTTGTTAGGGTTCCCACAAGTCAACAGTTGGACTGATAGGCGAGAGAGACGCAGCTATCCGTTTGAATGAGAAAGTGATATAACTAGGTCTCTCATTCTAACAGGTAGCTGCGTCCTGACGACTCACGTTCCGTGGGCACCTTTAGACTCGTGCGGAATTAAGACACTTATTTACAACAATTACAACCTTGTAAGTATAATTTTTTTTAAGAAGACTATACGAATGAAATAAAACTAAAATAATAAACATTTAACAAAACTGCATTTTAAAATGAAGTGTTTACACATATGAGTATCCTGTCGAACATGTTCTTTTTTCGAACCTTGACCTTCGACACAGAAGCGCCGGAGCACCGCCGCGCGCGCAGCGTGACGCCGCCGCCCGCCGCGCATGCGTGCTGCCGTACTCTATGGAATGTTGCAAGGTGTTAATACGTTCAATGCCATTAAACACTGATTGTATGAAAACTGTAAACGACAGGCATGTCACTGGCACTGGATGTTATGTAGAGAAAAGGTAACTTTGTTATCTTGTTTAAAATTGGTTAGATTTAAAAGACTTTTGATAAGTCTTCGAGGTCCGGACCGCTACCATAATCTTACTCACTTAGCTGCCGCTAAGCAACAATATTAACTTTGTCGTGTTACGGTATTTTATTAATACAATTGAAGCGGCAAGGGTAGAGGCATTCCATCGTGGTCCTCGAGGTTGGTAACTCATTTGTTAGATCGCAATTGTCTATGGCTCAAATCCATTTACCATCAGCCCCCTATTTCACCATCTTGACAATGACAGGTGACAGGTGACTTTTCAGTGTACACGGCGCAGCTTATATAAAACCCCGTGATGTATCAGCCTGATAACTTTGCAATGTATACCGAATTGTCACCTGTCGCGTGTCATTGTCCAGATGGTGAAATAGTGGGCAGGCGATCTTATCTTCTACATGTCATAAACAAAGAGTTCTAGCTCGCTAACAACAAGACATGTTCTTAATTTTTGTAAGCAAAGAGAACATCCTCAGTTATTTAAACAATCCAAACTTCATAAAATAAATGTTATATAAAACTAAAAACCATCTTCAAAAAGCAAGAAATACCTTCTTTTTAAATGATGGTGGTCAGTCCAACTGTTAAAAATATGGTGGGACGCTGACTTCAGTTGGACTGACCTACCTAGCATTTTTAAAGAAGTTCTTGCATTTTGAAGACGGTTTTTAGTTTTTTTAAACATTGATTTTATTTCATACCTTTTAGTTATCATAATAGTACTGTTGCCATAAATATCAATTAATAAGAAACAAGCAACGCCGCGGGAAAGTCATAGTCATAAATGTTTAAACCATTTGAATGTGCTTCGTCATAGTGGCTCAACTATCTTAATTCAAATCGCCTCCTTTGAAATAGGTAGGTACACTTGAGGAATTCTGGTGGCCATCAGTGGTCTTCAGTGGTCTTCATCAAAAGATATTTTTTGAATGCAAATGCTAGACTTGTCACTGAAAATTCTAAAACCGCTACATGTATTCCTATAATATTTGAGGAGTTCCCTCGATTTCTCCAAAATCCCATCATCAGATCACGAAGTGCTGAAAATGGGAGCAACTAGAAAATATACCCAACAAAAAAATATTTCAATTCCGTCCAGCGGTCTTTGAGTAGATCGGGGAACATAGAAAAAAAATATCCCGATGAATTAAGAACCTCCTCGTTTTTTGAAGTCGGTTAATAATACGAAACATCGGATGATAAATCTAGTTTTTTTGATTTCATGTCCCAACACTACTTTGAAGACCGTTTTTCGGGCCACCCTGTACGTAATTACCAATGATTGCAATAGTGTCCCCCTGGATGTATCAAAAGCCAAATCACACCGCTATCAAAGCTCTCCAATCAGAGCGTTTAAAACAAAACAAACACTCCGCGTAATTGGCGCTCGCGCATCGTGTTTTAACGCACCATTTGACAGCTAATTTCCAGCAAACAGCGCCATCTGGCGCGGGAGTAAAAAACTAGTGCATGAATAATGCATTCGGACAGTGCGGGGAAGATATCGATAGTTTTCCTCGGCAAGGTACATACGTACAGATTATATTAATGTAGGGCTATTAATAAGTTATTGATTTTTCAGTTAACTATTAAATATATAAAATCCCCTGTTATAATGGTGATCCATACTTACAGAGCTGATGACTATTAAAATAAATAAATAAATATCACCGGACAATGTCACACAAATTGACCTAGTCCCAAACTAAGCTCTAGCTTGTACTATGGGTACTAGACAAAGATAAGCTTACCTATATACAGAAATTTATAATTAAATACATAAATAACATCCAAGACTCAGAAACAAATACTCGTGCTCATCACACAAATATCTGTCCATACCGGGATTTGAACCCGGGACCACTAGCTTCATAGGCAGGGTCACTACCAACTAGGCCAACTTGTCAGCAAACGGCCCGACTGATTTTTATCAAACCTGGCTAAGAATCATCACACATAAATCGCATCTGAATCGGTGCATACTTCTGATAGCTGCAGAGCCACAGATAGACACACGTATACACATGTTAAACAAATTTAACCCCATCTAATTGTGAAATTCTTACTGTCCGCGTGAAAGGTATATATTGTTAAATTATAACACGCGATAGAATGTGTAAAATGGATTTTATTCTTTGAATGAGTTAATCCGAAGAGAATCTCTTTCAACATTCGTTAAAATTACTAGTATAGAGATACACAATCATAGCCCTCAAGTTAATTAAGGTGGCGGTTGTGTTTGTCTAGTAGATTGTCTTATCGATGCCAGAGCAAAAAATTGCATACGAGAACTTTTACTTGATGAATTCCTTATTTTAATAGACGATTACACTCGATATTAATATTATCGATACCACCTCCCAACCCTAGCTCCTTCACACATCTTCTATAACTCTTGTAACATTGACAGATGTCCGCCGGCGGCTCGTTGAATGAGATATTCATAGAGCCACACTCATACATCGCGGCCATACACACAATCCGCGACTAGATCACACATACTCCACAATGGGTCATTTTTGTGTGTAAATTAAGATGCCGGTACAGAATGTATTAAGAAACTATTTATGAGTGCTAGCTAAGCCGTTGAAACTAATTAAGCGTCGATATAAATTATGTAGCTGTTCTAAGTTTTAAGTACCTATCTATATCCATAGTATTAAATAAACGGCCATCTATGTACTTTTGTTTTACATAAAGGTTTGTATTTTATAATGAATACATACATATGTATAAAGTCATTTATTTTTATTCCATAGCCCGTTAGCTTGGAGAAATCCTTCAAGGAATAAATTAACCTTTGTTTGTATATTCATATCACAATGTATTGTATTGTTACTGTTTTGAGTACAAGTACAATATAGACATACTCGTACAAACTTAAACATACATAGCCTCTGCTTAAGCTTTGCACGCTGCCCAGCTAAAGGACCTTTTTTGATTTGCCACCCTTTTAATACTCCGAAGCCAAAGGGCACCAATGGGATCCTAAGCCTACGCCGTCCGTCCGTCCATCTCACTCACATGGTGATTATTTCTCGGTTCAACTATGAATTTCTTAGATCACGTGTTTGTTACTATGGCCTCTATCATGATTCATAACAAATATTAACCTTATCAAATGCTAAGTCTTACAAGTTTTTCATATCTCAGAGCACATCGGACCATGCTCAGTGTAGGGTTCCGAAGCCGTTAAGTACTACAAACATAAAAATCAACAAGTAATAACTAATTTTCTATTTAAAGTCAATTGGTGCCGTCTTAAATAATTTTAGTAGGTATAAACACTTTAATCGCCTGTATCTTAAGAACTAATGATGTCTACATAGTCGTGATAGTTTTCCTTAAAAATTCGTTATATGCTTCATCATTCAGCTTAATATTTCATAAACGGATACTTTAATCAAAACATTGTTTTCACAAACCCGTAATATTTTTGAAAGCCCTATCCAACGATACCCCACCCTATGGGGTAGACAAGAAACAAAAATACATAACTACGTTATGTGTAGGGGAGTTACCCTAAAAAAATATTTTTTACATTTTATTGTACTACTTTGTTGGCGTGACTAATATGCCAAATTACAGCTTTCTAGTACTAAGAGTCTCTGCGCTAGGCTGCGGACGGACGGACTGACGGACGGACATGGCGAAACTATAGGGGTTCCTAACCCTAAAAATGGGGAATCTTCGCAAAAGCCCTAGGTCTAGACAAGACGCATAACGCTAACGTTACCAATTTAAAAACAACTGGCAATGGAGTTTGTATAAGCCGACGCGACCGTCTGGCATTTTACGTCGATCCTATATATTTTAGACACGATAACGTTCTCGCATCAACAACATCAACATTAATGGCGAGTACATCACTCACCTTCGATTTGCCGACGATATCGTAGTCATGGCTGAAACCATGGAGGACCTCAGTGCTATGCTCGCTGACCTCAGCAGAGTTTCCGACCAAGTTGGCCTGAAAATGAACATGGACAAGACGAAAGTCATGTCTAATGTCCATGTTGTGCCAACTCCCGTGATTGTCGGAGGCTCTGCACTCGAAGTTGTTGACGACTATGTATACCTGGGACAAACGGTCCAGTTAGGTAGGTCCAACTTCGAGAAAGAGGTCACTCGTCGAATCCGACTCGGCTGGGCAGCGTTCGAGAAGCTTCGCAGTGTCTTTTCGTCCAAATTACCGCAGTGTTTGAAGTCAAAAGTCTTTGACCAGTGTGTGTTGCCGGTGATGACTTACGGATCTGAGACGTGGGCGCTAACGATGGGTCTCATAAGAAAGCTCAGAGTCACTCAGAGGGCTATGGAGAGAGCTATGCTCGGGGTTTCTCTGCGGGATAGAATCAGAAATGATGATATCCGCAGTAGAACTAAGGTTACCGACATAGCCCGAAGAATAGCGAAACTTAAGTGGCAGTGGGCGGGGCACATTGCTCGCAGGAGTGATGGCCGATGGGGCCAGAAAGTTCTCGAATGGCGTCCACGGACCGGGAGACGAGCTGTTGGTAGGCCTCCAACAAGATGGAGCGACGACATCGTAAGGATGGCGGGATCGCGATGGATGCGGAAGGCACAAGACCGGTCTAAGTGGAGAGCCTTGGGGGAGGCCTATGTCCAGCAGTGGACGTCTTTCGGCTGATATGATGATGATGATGATGAACGTTCTCGCAATGCATCTTGACTAGGGCCAGTGGAATCCTAGGATGCATAACGCTAACGTTACGGATTTTCGAAAAGTGTTCGCCATGTCAGAGAGCAAAAGCTGGCTACTTTCGAAAATGTAGCCGACGCGATTGCTGACGCCAATCCTATAGATTAAGTACGTCAATTTTCAAATATCGTTAACGCTTTTGCTCTCGGATATAGTGAAACGCTTCCGCTGAGGCATTTCTTGATATTGTCCGGATCTAGGCTGTAGGGAGAGGTCTCGACCAGTCAAACCTGTTATTCTAAATTGTCTCGTTTAGTACGCAGGGCAGCCAGCAAAGGTATGTTGCTGGGTTACCAATGCTGCCACGCAGTGGTCGTCTAGTGGCGTTGTCTGGAGAGAAGATACCTGAGTAAGCCGGTATGTACGGACATGAGCGTAAATATAAGACCCATTTCAAAAAAAATACTGCTTGAAGTTGTCAATGTCCTTAGAGATGCCACGTCATTTGTAACTTAGAAGAAACTCAAGCTTATTGCTGTAGAATGTCAGATTGACTTAGGACAAAAGGTGGGTCACAAATTTAAGTCTTTGACTGTAGGTTTGCAACCTTCCCTCTCAACCTACCTTGTAAGGTAAAACTGTAAAACCAACTGCCATCTGCGGTGTTTCCTAAAACGTGCGTTCAAGAAAAGAGCTTATTTTTCCTAAAATTCACGCAACGACTACGGACTACCCCTGTTAAGTTGCTGAAGTTCACGGAAGTCGGTGCATGTTCTCGAATTTTTACAGATTCACAATAGGACATTTATTTTTGATAAAAACATGGTCATGCACAAATTGGATGCTAAGAAACAATATCATGTATGTATGAGTCATGTGACAAAATGTATGTATGTATGTGTTTAAACTCTTCATTGCATAAACAAAAGATAACAAGGTAAAAAACGAAACAGAAACACAAAAGGTAATCTTTAATACAATCTAAGTCAAAAAATCGCACTTTATGAAATTTTCAAAAGAGGAGATGAAATTTGGTTTATATCAGCTTCATGGCAAAACTTAAAGTCCGATCTTTTGTAAGATAAAGCATTGTTCTTGTATCTAAAAACCACTTCCACTAGCCATCCTTTGCTATACGTTTCGAGGCCTCTGTTCCTATGATATAGTAACTAACTAGCCTGCAATACCCTATACAATTAAATAAAAGTCCGTACCAAAAAAAGGTTATGCTAAATGTGATTCCCGTAACTTCATAGAAATGCCACTTCATCAAAGTTGCAGTGTAATGACGAGCTGCCCCCGCGCAAGGGTGCGGTGATCACTGTGATTAAACATGGCGGAGCGCTGAATCCAACAGCGGACCAGCTGTTAACAAAATACATGCACGCTGTAGCCTATCCCGGCTTTATTGCATTTTTAGTAACCATAGAAAGACGTCTTACTAGACATTTAACAGTCTGCGGGCCTATTTAAGGTCGTGTTTATCGATGTGGATAAGCGTAGATAAATAATAATAAAGTGTTTACATACATCTGTCACTTCCTGACCAGTACGTAAGTGCGAGAGTAACGAATGCTTTATCCATCGCGATAAAGGAACCATAATACTTATGGCCCAGGTTAGTTCCATACAATTTACTTCTTTCTTTTCTTTTCAATATTTTTTTAAGAAACTGGAGGGAAAATGGTAGCAATTTAATTTTATAGATATACTTAACCTTATCTAATCATAGCACCACGCTAGCAAATAATTTTTTTTCTGATGTTGGCGACGTGGTGCATGGCGTTGTCCACTTACTTATTCATGGCGTCCTTAATTGGAGGGTCATTGTTTCTTACGGCACGCAACTGTGTCGCGCTTTGACATATGTCAAGCGTATTTGTAAACAGAACTTTATTACCTTTTTGTTATAACAGGTAGTGAGCGTTTTGTACGAGTCTGTCAAGGTGGTAACGTCTGAAATGATTTCATGTTGGTATATGTTGACGATTTTGTTGGTTAAACAATAAAACCTGCCAGGCTATGGCCCTCAGAGCCCACTTACTGGATCTTCAGGTGGCTTGAATGTTGGGTTGCCTTCTCCACGCCGTAAAAAGTGGCTTCCTTACCCTGTACCCTAACATTACACAGGCAAACTAAGTTTTCCTAGCTTGATGTTTTAAGTTGTAAATAATTTGGCAGGTTCTGCCCAGACAGACCAACTTTTTTCAGGTGACTTTTTGCCCTTTTCCCCGTAGTGATTTGTTCTGCTGGTATTTGATCAGACAGGTTTACCGACTATGCCCAGATTAATAGCGATGAAAAAAATCGTTATCGTTACAACTATAAATATTAAGAATATACTTTAATACTTTTGCAAAATCTACTAATTGCTAGATGAAAACTAAATGATTGGTCAAGTCTGACGTAATCAAGTACCTATGCGATTTTCTAAGAGTTACGTAGAGTCAACAACCTTAATGAGCGGTGGTTTCCATTACCCTATCATAATAACAGCGTCATCTCACGAGAAAGAAATACCTATGTCAAATCATTAGCTTTCTGCAATATCAGCTTCTATAGCGGCTCCACAATTAAAGTGGTTACTTACATTAAAAATCGCATTACTAATCTTTTTAAATCTTCGAAGTCGAGTAAGACATCGCATGCCTTGCGTCCAAAGAAACACAAAATAGACTACAACACCGCAGTACACTGTGTTGCAACAAATTGTGTACACGTGTCGCTCCGAGCTTACACGCTACCGACGCATGCTGTGAACAGTTTTTTACAAGCAAGTGTAATTAAATACGTTGCGGTATTAAGTTAAGATGTTTTAGTCCTTTCATCCAGGCAGGCCGCCATTCTTGTAATACGTGGTACTCAGTAACTGTTTGATTTTCTGCAATAAAAAGTACCATATTTATGCTCGTGGTGTACCTAATACTTGTCTATAGACGGTGAGTGACTGCATCGCGACTAAATCGCCGCAGAAGCACTGCAGTTGCCATTTGTTTCTTCTGTGGTACTAGGGTTGCATTTGTGCAAAAATAGCACAGTAGATTGAACCACCTTTGGCCACGGTACATGATGTCCCATCATGAGCCGCAACGGACGCGTTTACACTTTAGAGCGAGCAGCGTATTATTAGATCTCACTCTTACGCATTACTCCGTCCCTTACGCTGGCCCATGATGGGCCATCGTCGTGAAGGGGGCCTTGAAACTCAATCTGTGCCTCAGTACTCAGTACTTATATTACGTTTACATTTTTCACCAGAATAGCAAATCGCGTGCAAGGTTACCGTGACATCTTTATGCTTATCTGTGAGTAATTGAATTACAAGATGGCGGTGCCGTTACCGTGCCGTGCGTGCGCGTGCGACGGTCGCGCTCGCGCAGCGAGCGGTCGGCTAACATTATTTGATAGTTGAGGTATTAAGTACTTAGTTAAAAAATATATCTTGTCGTAATAATGTATGGTGACTATAGTGACATCATAAAACTAATTAACAACGAGGGTTTAATTACAAAAGTAAATAAATAAATTAATGTCACGGGACAACGTCACACAAATTGACCTAGTCCCAAACTGAGTTCTAGGGTTGGACAACGATAAACTTACTTCTTACTTATACTTATTATAGAGAAATATATACATAGAAAAAATCTAAGACTCGAGAACAAATACTTGCGCTCATTACTAAAATATCTGCCCTTACCGGGATTTGAACCTAGGACCGCTAGCTTCGAAGGCAGGGTCACAACCAACTAGGCCAGCGTGTCGTCAAAAGTTTTGACTCAAAAGCTAAGCGGTTTGTTTTAGTTGTTGTGTTTCTTTTTCTCTCCAACTTGTAATGCCTATACCTATACAATTTACATTTTAGATTGTTACATTTTTTTTAAACTTTGGAAAGTGCAGCAATAGGTACTTGCAACAGAAAACCGAACGAAATAGCTACATTAAATAAAAAGCTATTGATATATGGTAGAAAACTCTCCCCTGTCTTGATCACATTTAACTGCATTTGTTGATGACCCAAGTAAATAAAATAAAAAAAACCGACCAAGTGCATGTCGTACCACGCACAGTGAAGGGTTCATGGTTGATTTTTTTTTTTTTTTTTAAATCTCAAAAACTACACAGCGTATCGTGTTCAAAACAATTTTGGGTGGAAGTATTTCGTATGTTCTACTACTGTAATTTTTATTAGAATGAACAGTTCAAAAGGTACCCACCCGGACAGAATTTTTACGACTTTAGAAGCGTATATCTCGCCAACTGTTCACTTACGTAAAAAAGTCACTTAAAAACCTATGTATCATTTTGGAAGCCCTATCTAAAAATACCCTACACGCTGTTGTAACTCAAAAAAAATCTTTTCGTCCCCTAGTTACATGTATGGAGTGCCACCCCTAAATATATTTTTCTTTTTCAATTTTACTACATCATTGTATAGCGGTTCATAGAATACATCTATCCACCAAAGGACGATGGGTAAAAATGTCCCCACCCACCAACAGTGATGAAACATGTGCCAGTTTATAGATCTTGGCAATATGATGTATTTTTTCTATGGCGACGATCACCATATGTATGGGGTTTTCTTGAAAAATCATAATCTTATCGTATGGAATTTGTTTGAAAATGAACACGTATGTAGATGATTTGCCTTGCCTGGCCCTCTGTTTTCATTAAAAAATTCCCATTGATTTTGCTACGAAGATAAGTACCTATTTTGTCTTTTATTGGGTCCTAATGAACATATAGACCTGCAGCCCGTTACTGTTGGAGGGGGGGGACGGGGTCCATACAAAATTGCCCATCACCCTTTCATTTATATATAGGCTCTGAGTAAAATGGCTGTGGCATACAGACGGACAGACGGATGGACGGACGGACAGACGGACAGACGGACATGACGAAATTATAAGGGTTCCGTTTTTGCCATTCGGCTCCGGAACCCTAATAAAACGAAAGACTCGGAATTTTAATAAATATGTATGGAAGCCAATCGAAGAAGTCGTTTTTCTGGGTTCCGTAGTCAAACTAGGAACCCTTATAGTTTCGCCATGTCCGTCCGTCCGCAGCCTAGCGCAAAGACTGTTTGTATTAGAAAGCTGCAATTTGGCATGAATATGCATTATAGTTACGTTAACGAAGTGGTACAATAATTTTTTTTTTTATTTTTTTTAGTGTACCTCCCCTACACGTAACGTGGGAATGTATTTTTTTTTCTCGTCTACCCTATAGTGTGGGGTGTCGTTGGATAGGTCTTTCAAAAATCTTATGGGTTTGTGAAAACAGTTTTTTTAATTAGGTAATCTGTTTATGAAAGATTAAACTTTAAAGCGCTAATTTTGTTAGACTCAAGTGTCCTCCCCCCCCTACAGCCAAAACTACAAATACTAAAAATATGTAAAAAAAACTTAAATGAAAGAATGCTCTTATAACCAATTTTAAAGGAATACTATCAAGATTAAGTAGACATCATTGGTTCTTGAGATACAGGCGATTAAAGTGCTTATACCTACTAAAATCATCTATGACGGCACCAATTGACTTTAAATAGAAAATTAGTGATTACTTGATGAATTTTATGTTTGTAGTACTTAACGACTTCGGAACCCTACACTAAGCATGGTCCGACATGCTCTTGCCCGGTTTTAAGCATTTATTGTTGACATCGTAGGCATTACAGCCCGTAGACTCTCAATCTCGGCGACACAAGCCCAAAATCTGTATTGTAATTTGATTGACGGTTTAATTTTAATTCATCTGACCATATAATATCTAGCTTACGGCTGAACTCTTGCCCTTAAAAGTTAGTAATATGATACTTTGCAAATTATACAAAGACATATACATTGTTGTTGGTGACCGTACTGACATATACATTGTTTGTCTTCTAAATATATTTGTCAATTTTAAACCACTCTGCTTGTAGGTTATAAAAACTCAAAACATTAACTAAGCACCTGGGTGACCGAGCTCTGCTCGGGTGTACGTCAAATACCTCGGAACCCCGAAGTTGACGACTTGACTGATCGATTTTGACCCGAAAGTTCCCAATTTTCATTGAAATTGAAATTGAAATATATTTATTTACTTTAAGCATTACATGTTTTCTTATTCTATAATCGTGCCAAACTACAGAGCAGTTTGTCGGCACAAAAAAAAAAAATCAAAATTGTTAGTGCCGTTTTCGAGAACGAGTTAACAATTATTGCTCGTTTAATAGTACAGGATACATGTGTGAACGCACAATTGAAATTAATTTGAATACAGAACAACACCGCAGCACGTTACCCAACACACAAACGACGATGGGCGAAGGGCCATAATCCCACAAAGTGACGTCGTTTGCACTCGTTGCACGCTGTTTGATCTCAAAGTGCTTTTAAATTAATTCCGAATTCAAAGTTAGCCTATGTGTGCTGCCAGTGCTGCCAGTCACAATGTATATGTGACTTTGTTATTTGCCTGGGTGTTTTTTTTTTTTTATGCGTATTTTTGGAATATCAATATAGCTTTTTTACTAACTGTGGACTTACTTATGCAATGTAAATTTGCTTGAATAAATTTTGCAAAAAAGAAGGAGAAGGGAAGAAATAATAAATCTCTTGAAATAATATACAAACTGCTTACATTACAATATTGTTTAAACAATACCGAACCATGTTCGTTAGCCCTACTTGTCCCTAGAAAACAGATTTAAAAGAAGTAGGTATAAACGTGTTAAACATCAAAATAGTATATTAGAACATTTATTGACATCGTTATACCGACAAAATAAAAAGTGCCGATCGACACGCGCGGTACAGGCAACTATATTGATGTGCGCGCGGTTGGAAGGTTATAATTTTCGCGCCAAGCGGTCGGCGCCACGCTGCGCGGCTGATTTCAAATTCCGAACTTAACACGAACGTATTAATGTTATTTGGATGTTTTAATTTTAATGAAGGCAACATTGAGGAAGCTGTGTTTGGACGTGAGTTACTTCTGTTGTTGGTTTGGTGTAATACATAACATAATTAATTTTATAGCGGTACAATAAGACCTCAGCACCTTGACTGTGCTCACTTTAAATATACGAGTAGGGTTAAGTTAATTCCATTTTAGTGAAATACTTACTTACATTTGAAAAAAAGGAACACGTAAAAGATAAATCTCAATAGGTAATTATCGATAGCAATTCCAACATATTACTTATATGAATTATCATATAAAGCTTGCGGTTGCAGGTTCGTTTTCCGGTAACATTTCTGTAAAGAGCAAGAGTATTTTTCTATATTATATAAACTATTTAATGACACGTATTCTTCCCACTTCGCATTCGCATCATTACAAAAAGCCTAGATCCCTGTATCCTTAGAATGTCTTGAAACCATGCAATCTGCTCCGCTGAAATATTTAGCGGCCATTAGCCACGCAGCGCATTGTCCGGACAGCTCTTGCCGCTCCTGCCAGCCTGGTACTCGCAACACAAACAGGTGCTTTTAAAAGCACTTTTTTTAAAGCTTTACGTAAGCTGTCTTCGCCGGGGATAAAAAGTTCTGTGTTAAACGTCTCGTCCAAAGAAAAGGGCACATTTATAGCTATAGCTAAAGCTTGTTATCTACTCTCAAAGGCGCCCGATACACTATCAATACTATCAGTGATTCTGATATGTTAATATTATTGCAAATTTCAAAATATAATTATTTCTCTCATGAAATGATACGTATGCTAGAAATATATGAGTATCGCAGACTCATATATTCCTAGAAGATAACTTAACACTTTTTTTTTCTTATCTTAACTTATTGTGAAATTCATCGAAATCAGTAGAGCCGTTTTCAAGAATGTGATTACAATGATAATATATAATATATCTATACTAATATTATAAATGTGAAAGTAACTATGTCTGTTAGTATGTCTGTTTGTTACTCTTTCACGGATAAACTTGTATAAAATTTGGTTTGAGTTCCGGGAAAAGACATAGGGTACTTTTTATCCTGGATGGTTGCTGAGGGAATAGCGATAAACGACTTCTAAGTGGAAAGAGTCGCGGGCAACAGCTAGTCTAATATGTATATACAGATATTGCTCGTTAAATATTATCAGGGATAGGATTGGATTGGAATACGACTATGTTGTGTGGCAGGAACGATCCAAAAGGAAGAATTTAGAATGATTCTCATACCTACTTACTTTGCTATAATTTGTTCGGATTATATCCACATGGCTATTGTTTCCTTTGTTTTATGGTCAGATTTTGTTTTAAGCCCTGATGCCAGGTAGCTGTCCTCGGAACTCTTCCCTTAATATGAATTTAAGCTGTGTTTCAACATAACAATGAACCTACAAATACCAACTACATTTGTAATTAATCACATGTGCAATTTCAACGAGAGTAAAAAATAATCCCGAAACTAAGTCCCTCACTCCATTACGTAATGAAGGATCGAAGTAATCCTCTGTGCTGCCAATGTAAATAACCTGAGGCCAATCGGATGCAAGGGGGATTTTGAATTTCGAATCTTGTGTTTTTTTTGTCTATGGACAGGATTTAGTTTTGAAAATGGGAACAAACTCGTTGGAGTACATTCAAAATTTGAATTTGGGGTAGCGTTGTCGAGTTTTGTACAATTGTGGCACGTGGTTTTTAAATTTCAACACAAAGATTCAAGAGATCCATGTAATTCAAACTTAGACACGTTTCTGTGTACCACTATTGTTAATTACTACTTGAAATTAGCAGAAAATCCCGGCAACACGCGTGAAAACCCTCGAAAGTTTTCATTGTTTTCGCCTCCCGCTGCGGCGCTCATTCACAACCGCCATTCGAAAAAGGAAGTTTATATTTTTAATTGGAACATATTCGCGGCGATCAATCGTGCCAGCCAGGATTGGGTTTTTTATGAGGGAAAAGGGAGCGGGGTTGGGGCACCATCGCCCCGAGGTATTTGGTTTTGGAGTGCACGCATATTGGAATAAGACAATCTCGCCCCCTGTAATAACTTGGGTACAATGAGCTTTATAAACGCTTGTGTGTGAAGGACTTAAACTTTGTTGGCAGTTTTTTATTTTGAAAGGAAAATTGTAAGATAAAATTGCATCTGTTTGTCATGTTTTGACGAATGAAATAATGAAGATAATGTGATGATGTATGTGTAGGGATCGGTTCTTAGTAATGCTAAGCTACCAAGCGTGGTCGTGATCGCCGCGAGCCGACGGTACCCGCCACGCCCGCGCTGTCCTGCCGCCCTGGTACCCTGCCAGTAAATAACAGCTGAATTGGAAAAGTTTTTAATAAAGATCATTAAAATAAAAGTTAGATAAAATATATCTGCTGTCCATTTTCGTGTCTTTCTGGTTAATTTTTAGGGTTCCGTAGTCAAACTAGGAACCCTTATAGTTTCGCCATGTCCGTCCGTCCTTCCGTCCGTCCGTCGGTCCGCAGCCTAGCGCAGAGACTTTTAGTACTAGAAAGCTGTAATTTGGGATGAATATGCATATTAATCACGCCAACAAAGTGGTAGAATAAAATGTATATAAAAATTTATATTTTTAGGGTACCTCCCCTACACGTAACGTGGGGATGTATTTTTGTTTTCTCGTCTATCCTATAGTGTGGGGTGTCGTTGGATTGGTCTTTCAAAAATATTCCGGGTTTGTGAAAACAGTTTTTAGATTAAGTAATCCGTTTATGAAATATTAAGCTTTAAAGCGCTAATTTTTGTTAGTCTTAAGTGTCCCCTCCCCCTTCCCCTACAGCCAAAGCTACGAATACTAAAAATCTGAAAAAAAACTTAAATGAAAAGCATATAACGAATTTTAAAGGAAAACTATGTATAACGACTAAGTAGACATCATTGGTTCTTCAGATACAGGCGATTAAAGTGTATATACCTACTAAAATCATATAAGACGGCCCCAATTGACTTTAAATAGAAAATTATTGTTGATTTCTATGTTTCTAGTACTTACGTAACGGCTTCGGAACCCTACACTGAGCATGGTCCGACATGCTATTGCCCGGTTTTTTTATCTTTCAACCGCTCTCTTTCCAATGAAGCTGAAAGTATATCTACAGTTTGTTAATTTTGATACTTTAGAACACAACAATACTATTTTGACGACTGTGATGGCCCCAGGTTTAAGCGGTCTCCTCTTAGGAAGCGCTGGTAGAATTTGGCGTGTAAAAGTGCCCGTGCGGTCTAGTTACTGAATAAATATCTTTTTAGGGTTCCGTAGCCAAATGGCAAAAAACGGAACCCTTATAGATTCGTCATGTCTGTCCGTCTGTCCGTCCGTATGTCACAGCCACTTTATTCCGTAACTATAAGAGCTATACTGTGGAAACTTGGTAAGTAGATGTATTCGGTGAACCGCATTAAGATTTTCATACAAAAATAGAAAAAAAACAATAAATTTTTGGGGTTCCCCATACTTAGAACTGAAACTCAAAAATTTTTTTTTCATCAAACTCATACGTGTGGGGTATCTATGGATAGGTATTCAAAAATGATATTGAGGTTTCTATTATAATTTTTTTCTAAACTGAATAGTTTGCGCGAGAGACGCTTCCAAAGTGGAAAAATGTGTGTCCCCCCCCCCGTAACTTCTAAAATAAGGGAATGATAAATGTAAAAATAATATATGATGTACATTACCATGCAAACTTCCACCGAAAATTGGTTTGAACGAGATCTAGTAAGTAGTTTTTTTTTAATACGTCATAAAAACATTGATCAAAGCTACAACGAACTTTTATATTATGTTACTTGCTGCTACGGAACCCTTCATGGGCGAGTCCGACTCGCACTTGGCCGCTTTTTTATTGCTTATCTTATTTATTTATTAATATAAATACCACGGCACGATAAACACCATTTTTCAAAGTCATAGTTTTACATATCTTTGGCCAATATAATCGTAACATTGGTCGATAGAAATAAAAAGCCTTAGTAGAGAATATAGTGATAGTTTGGTAAAATCGATCGAATACAGTTTTGTGTAAATTAAAACGGTTATTAGGAACGTGATTAAGACTAGATACAAATTCTGTTCCAGTTTTTATGTAACATACTCCTTGTACGTACTGCTATTGAATGTTGTGGTACAGTCGGCCTAAGAGGAGCTGTACATTTTAGTACCGTGTCGCTTTAACGCCTTTCACAGATTAGTGCAGCACGCCAAACCTTTGAAAAGCTTCGAACATAACGTTAAAGTGACAAAGCACTAAAGTGTGTTGCTACTTAAAAGGCCGGCCGTACTGCTTAGAACAGTCCTGAAATCGCCAATCAAACATTTTATTTGATATTTCAGAGTTCCTATGAGATGATGCAAGTATCATACCTAGGGCGGAATGACCGGGAGACTGATCGACCGCCCGCCTTTCTGGCTGGGCGTCCCCACCCATCATTATCACCATCATGAGAAAATCTTCATCATGTATTCTTCGGCTTATTTTAGGATAGCAAGCATCAGAACTATGCCTTTTTACAAACTTTTTATTAACTTGCAATGTACGTATGTTCAGGTCAAATCTTGCAAGGAAGATTTCAACCACTTCCCCGGGACCGATTGAGCTGAAATTTGGTGCACCCACGTAACTACGATGACAATACAATAATATGACATCATTGAGCTGGTCTTATAATGGAGTCGGAAGGTATGCTTAAAGTAGACCCACCGTGTTTGGACTCATTAGGTTGCTCTTAATAAGCAGTAAATAAATTTGCAATAAAAAGTATGGTTGGCAGCAAAGGGTGTGTAATGATCGGTATAAAAACAATTCATATAATTTCATTTGATATAATAACATTTGATATAATTTTAAAGCATATAAGCACTCATTTTATATAATAAACGATTGGTATATTATCAAAATATCTATTTTTACTTACTTTAATTATCATTTGGTATATCGTTTATTTATTATAAACATAATTTGGTATAATCATCATTTTGTATAAAAATCATTTTGTATAACTATCATGTGGTATATTTTTTGGTACAACGCTGACCGTGAGGCAAAGTCGACGGAGCTCCGCTTTGCGGAGCTCCTATTCCGCGTAGTTATGGCGCTTCGCGCCTTGACACAATTCTAACCTAACCTAACCTATTTATTAGTTGAGACCTAGGAGTTACCGCTCTGTAGGGTCACAATAGGTAACTAACAAACCGACCCTTGTGGTTGGACACGAGTTAGTATAGACAGTATTTTTTTAAACCAACTATACTTTATATGAAATTAACTTTATATCATAAGTTGATTATAGTAAATATGCATTATACTTAATGTATGTTAGGTATATAAAATATTTTTAGAATAAATGATCGTTATATAAAATGATAATTATATCATATTTAAATATATTAAATGTTGTTATATGATTCAATACTTATATGAAATGAGCGTTATATCGACTGATATTATAGAAAATATTTTTATATCGACCGTTACGCACCCGGCAGCAAAAGCTTGTCCCAAAAAAAAATATTCGACACAATTTTTCAACACTACACGTTAGACACGCAGAGTTACTTTCGCATTTTATTAGTGTTGGAGAATAGTATGGATTTAGCGTTAGGTCTCATAATAGACCTTATAAGGTTAACATTTAAGAAAAACTTGATCCCTTATATTCTGTTGTTTCAATATTTCATGATAGCAAGCAGAGCTAGGACCTATTAGGGCAATATTTGAGGCTCTCTCTAAACGGCAAGTGGCCCTCCCCGACCAGGCTGTCAGCGGCTCGAGGCGATCACGACGAGGCGTAAGGCGGCGTGCATATGGAAGCTGCCAACGGATATTTTCTAAAGCATGAAATACCACAGCAAAGAGCTTCAGCATTGCGGTCGCATACGTGGTCGTACGTATGTATCGGAACATAATAGGTGCTCGGAATATCTATACTCGACTCAATTGAAGGAGTTAGAGCACCTTGTATACTCTACCTAATATATAGCGACTTTACAGGGTGACAACTGAAAAATACCTAAACATTGTTTATAATAAGTTTGTACGTAATGATTTTTCTTTCCCATAAAATATTGTATATACATTTAAAAAAACTCACAATACATACATACATGCATTCATCATCTTCATAAAAGCATATTTTCAAATAGCTAAGTAGTAATGGTAATAAAATTGTGCAAACGCAGCCCAGAGGCTCTACTTTGAAGTCCGTAATTCGAACTTCATCTGCCCCTTTTACTCTCGACGCGTCACTTATTCGTAAGAAAGTGACGAGGTGATCCGAAGTTCGAATTACTTATTTCAAAGTGAGCAGGTGAGCTATCAATGCATATTTTCAAAATGCTTGCATTCTGAACCCATTTCGTAGACAGATAGAACTTGTTCTAAGTCTATTAATTGCTAATATAACAATTAGCCATTTGAAGATACGCTTATATGAAGATGCAGTGTATGTAGATTTCAGATATCTAACGCTGCAGAAACTTGTTAATTTGCATCACATATCTTACACCGTCTCTGTAAAACAACCCAGCGGAAACCTAACTCGCCTAACAAGAACAAGACTGACTCGATTGACTCGTTCGATGGCAGCGATTAAATCATCGCAATTACACCGTAATCGCACGACACGTCACTTATCAAAAACGTGTCATTTTCAAAAACAATTAGGAAAAAATTACACGGCATATTTTGGTGTGAACGTTACCTCGGTCGGCGCGCGACTGAGCTCGCGTGCCAGTAATTGCCGAGCGTTCCTTTTTTGAATAACTATCACGACTTTTTCGCTCCAAATACTCTTTCCTTTTTTAATCCTGTTTAAAGCATTCCATGCATACGGCCAGGCAATTTGGGTGCGTTCGGAAATTTCAGGCATTTTGCCGGACGGTTATGCGCTTTGTGATATACGCGGACGGTAATGGCGGTTGATGGCCGATTACGTTTTTTGGTTTTCGAACGTGTTGTTTATTTATGGAGTATTTGAAGTGCTTTAAAATCGTACATGGTGCAAAATGAACGGCTTGGGAACAATGAGAAACAGCTTGATGAATTATCAAGTTAGAAACGATGCCGTCGGTTCCGTGTCAAACAAAGCAAGATTTCTACGTGTTACAAAAGTCACGTTAACAACAAGATAACATTTTTTAACGTTGATTTGTTAAGCAGTATATTGAAAGAAAAATGGCTTTTCATGGAGTAAATGATTTAATAAAACACACAAACAATAATATTTTTTTATTCCCTGAATTATTGGATCTCGCTTTTAGGAGTTGTATCAATAACTAGAGAATTAGATAAAAAGTACCCTAAATATTTTACGTCTCAGTGGTGTACTTGACAAATCTCTTTTCAGTTAAATAAAACGCTTATCCGGTACTCGTATCAGTGACGTAATAATACTAATAATATATACCAAGAGCAAGATCCTGAAGGCGAATCGCATTTTTTTACTGTTTCAAAACAAGTATTGTTAAATCTAAATAAAAAAAAAAAAAAAAAAAATCTTTAATTCTCACGCTCTTTACTTGATCTGTTTATGTTACAAATAATAAATAAAGATTCAAAATTCATTGATAGCGTCCTACAATTATCGAAAGTACGTGGTCAAATACGGAACTAACAATTTCGTATGGTAAAACCACAGTTTGCGTAGACAGTAGCGCCTAAGACAGCTTAATTTGAAATATTGTTGCACGTTTACTTCAAGCGCCGATTCTGGGTGGCATGGCAACCTGCTAGTGTTTGCGGCGATAAGTAGTCTTGGATTGTTGACAGGCCACGCGGGAGCAAGCGTGGTGGGTCCACTTCTAATAGTATTTATTCTAATGCTCTAGGCTTGTACTATGGATACTAGACAACGATAAACATACTTAGATAGAGAAATAAATACTTAAATACATAGAAAACATCCAAGACACAAAATACACGCGCAACAACAACAAATATTCAAACAAATATTCGCGCTCATCACAAAAATATCTGCCCTTACCGGGATTTGAACCCAGAGCCACAGGCTTCGGAGGCAGGGTCACTCCCAACTAGGCCAACGTGTCGTCAAATTGTCAATGTTAAGTTTATGTTTAGTTTGTTTAAGTTTGAGTTTGGCCATACAAAATGAGAGAAATTGGCGATTGTTTTCAACCAATTATACCTACTGTTTCATGTTATTTCATTGGACATTTACTACAGACAATTTGTTAGTAATTTTTCACAAACCTATTGATTCATAGCCCTTTAAATTCCTTCCCTGTATATCTTCTACAGATTCGCACTCCCCCATACTGTCCTCGTTCAAAAAACACCCTGTATCTATACTTTTCTAGAGAATTCGGATAAACGAGTGCTACGCGAATATATTTACTAGCAAAAACCAGTTTTGCCTATCCTTTCCTATTTATATTGTAAATATCAATTTTTGTATGTATATTTGTGTTTAAATCAATCCTTAATGGATAATTGGTTTAAATTAAATCCGATAAACAAATAGTCCTTATCCTGGGGGTGATTCTATGTTTCAGATTTATACGACACTGAACTCGACTCACGTGCCTGCTGCCTAATTGAGAAGGCACGCGCTCTAATGTGTTTTGTACGCTCCGACGTGACTTCTTAAACTTGCCGGATAAAACTTCACCGTTGAGATCGACGCAGCGCTGTGTTGAGAGAATCACCCCTGGACACATAGGATACTTTTTTATATCGACAAATTTAATAATTCCCAAAGGAAAAGCGATAAACTTCAACATGGACGAAGTCGCAGGCAAACGCTCGTACAACATAACAATATTAAGCATTAATTCATCAGGTATTCGGGTCTGTTATCATTAAAAGTTGCTCGTCGGAGTTGGGGAGTTTTGTAATAACAACGGAGTTGTAACAACCTTCTTCGGTTAACCTTTGTATAAATATCCATAGTCGCTTCGAGCTCGGTGCGCGCACAGGAGGATTTTTAATTGGACGATTTTGTAAAAAGAAAATTGTACTATATTCCTCTTTATAGAAAAAAAACAGCCTCCTGACTTCCAAACGACTTGGAATTCTGACGCATCGATGCATTTCAATACGACAGTATCCATCTATCTATACCGGGTGTTGCCTGTAATAGGAGCAATAAAATGAGGGATTTTGATTATACCGATAATCAAAATGAATCGCTGAATATGTTGCTAAGCGCAAATCTCGAGAGCAGCTGAACCGATTTCGCTAATTATTTTTTTATTGTGTTTGTTAGTGTCAGGAGAAGGTTCTTCTAAAAGAAAAAAACTGAAAAATCCACAGGGAAAGTCAGAAATTTGCAGCGGGCGAAGCCGCTGGCGGGCCTCTAGTTTTTTATAATAATTTAAGCTAGAATTCTTATAATTATGAAATAGCTTTCGCTCGCGAGTCCGTCCGCGTAGAAGTCGTTTATCGCTGCTCCCACGGGAATGGTACAATTTTCCGGGATGAGAACTATTCTATGTCCTTCCCCGGGACTAAACTATCTCCATATTGAATTTCATTTAAATCGGTTCAGCAGTTTAAGCGTGAAGGGGTACAGACACACTTTAATTTAATTTCGCATTTATAATATTACTAGATATTAACGTAAGATTAAAAATATAAATGTGTTTACCAATTCAGGTTTATTGTATAAAACTGAACAAATATAGATTGTGCGTAGTGAAGGCACCCGATATACAAGTAAGATTCAATTTATTCATTAATCCGCATATCCAAAATACACTAATATTACAGTTAAAATGGAATGGGGATTGTATTTCGGAAATTATAAACATAAAATATGGTTTACGAATTACATCAACTTACATTAGAAAACATAATTTAAAAGATATATCTAGGACTTACAATATTGAACGCAATTATATGTGATATGATTAATTAATTAGGTAAGAAATTATATCGATTAAACATAAAATATAAATAGGGAAACAACGAACTTAAACGTCATATTCCTAAATGGCTTTTGACAGCCATGCATGTCAATTAATTTCGTAAAAATATGGACACACTGTATATAAAATAACTTGTCGAACTCGAATTACAACCGATGCCTGTATGCCCGCGAAATTAATGTTCTTTCATGCTTTAGGGTATGTTTACAAATAAATAAACAAATCTATACATGTTTTAATTTAATCTAGAGCGTGGTGAAATTATAATAATATTTGGATCGTCCACAAACCAATTAAAAAGAGAAACTTAACACTATTTAATAAAAAAACTAAGCTACTTTTAGTGTATGGTCGTTAATTCCATTTCGAGCTTTTTAATATTTTTCTACAATGTTGCTAATTATTATTTGCAACTTTTTGGGTTTGTCGTACGGAACCTCAAGTTACTATGTGGCCTGCACAAACTTGGCTTTTTTAACATCTTACAAACCAACATTGTTTAACAAATTAACCTGCTATAACAGCCAATTTAAATTAGTTGAAAGATGTTTTTTTTTTTATTAATTATTTCTTTGGCATTTGGAAAAAAACAAGGCACATCCCTTTTGAAGTTGATTTACTTCGTCCATATTAAAAGCCCAATTCTCCCCGTAATGAAACATAAAAACCGTTTTAGCGATTCATTAAATAAATACGACTCTTTGATGATCAAAGAGCGCATTAAATAATGTCTAAATAATATTACAGTCAAATAATTGTCCAAGGGTAGTGATGGGGCGTGCGTGAACTAGAGTCTGTTATCGATGTCGATACAGTGGCAGTGGAAATGCACTTCATCAAAAATAATTTAAATAATGTTCTCTTTTGCAGTCAACAATGCTCATCAAGAATAATCAACCAGTAATTACAGCGGAGATCCTGTTACCATTTGTACTGTCACAGGGATTACTTATACATGTACCTATACTAAAGTTCAGTTCAGAATTATCTTGTAAGGTTAATATGCAAGTAAGTTTTCATAACAATAAAAAGTTTCTGTTGCCGACTGTCCTTTTTTTGCAAAGTCATGTACTGCTTATAAAGATCAAATTAATAAGTAAAAACATGTTGGGTCTACTGCAAGTATAACGGAGATCCTGTCACCACCTTCTGACTCCGTCATCAGACCAGGAGTGTGAATTTCTTAAGCGCACTTATTAACTCGACACAGCTTGTATTATGCGGCGACTTTAAGTAGTCCGGTCAGAGCGTACAAAACAGTTTAGTGCGTGCTTTCTTAATTAGGCAGCTTTATATGACATGGAGCTCGACCCACGCCTCAGCTCGATGATGGCATATTAATGTATTGTCATAGTAAGTAGTTACGTAGATATACCAAATTTCACCTCAATCGGTCCCGGGAAGTGTTTAAATCTTTCTTGCAAAATTTGACCCAAACATACATACTCGTACATTCAACCATTGCAAGTTAATAAAAAGTTTGTAAAAATAATAATCCGTTGTAAAAGCCCATGGCATATCGATATTTTATCGATACACACTCACCCCTCGCTACGCTCCCCACAATCGGGTGACAGGGGGTCTAATCAAATGATTAGTTCCCGGGATGAGCTTATTTATGTTAGCTATGGTTATTAGCTAATCGGCCACTTCTTTGAAGAAATTAAGCCATACACGTTTACCTTTGTGAACTTCCATTTGTTTTGTAATTCGTAATAACAATGAGACTTGAAACGTACCTAATTGCAATTCAAAAAACGTTTTATTTCTATTAAGAGAGCGCCGAGCGTCCAGTGGCGCCCTCATCACTTTTTGTGTTTTCTAATAAACTAAAGTATAAAAACTTAAGTAACGGACCTGTTGTATGTAGTTGTAACACATATGTGGTGCTAGACAAGCTGCATTCGACAATCGTTAGCGATTATGTTTCGATTGATAAATGTATGGAATTGACGTAAGCCACCGAGATAGTAACGTGACAATTACGTCAATTCCATATATTTTTCAATCGAAACATAATCGCTAGCGAGTGTCGAATGCAACTTGTCTAGCACCACTATATAAACCGTTTGACATTCTATATTTGAAAGTTGACATAAGTTACTTATTAATTTTGTACACAACAAGGTCCTTTACTTAAGTTTTTCACCTTTAATATCTTAAAATCAAAGAGCGCTTTAATGTTGTACGAATCAATATACAATTTACTTATACAGAATATTACATATACATATAATTAAACTATGAGTGAGCAAGTTAACGGAAAAAAGCCACCTTTTTCTGTTAAGTTGACTACTTACACGGTGGTTAAAAGTTAGTAAACTGTGTCATGTATGCTATATATTGCGTATTCATTTGTACAACAGTAAAGTGTTCTTTGATTTTTAGATAATACTTTAGTTTATTAGAAAGTACAATAAAAGTAGAGGGCGCCACTGGACGCTCAGCGCCCTCTTAAGGTGAAATTTTACAAATAATGAGGAGACGAATGTCGTCTCCAATATTAAAACCGCGGATAATTAAGTTTTAGAATTTACCACATTTGCAGCTTAGTTCTAATTGCAACAAGCCTATACAACGTGTTACAAAATAATCCGTAAAAAAGAAATTACGAAAGTAGTGTCAACCCTCAACCCAACGTCAGTTCAGTTTCTTAGGTATACAGTATACTAGGGTTGACACTACTTTCGTAATTTCTTTTTTACGGATTATTTTGTAACACGTTGTATATCCGAGGATTGATTATAAAACGAGCATGAATTGAATAATTTTTAATTATTTTCGAGAATTAAGTCGACGATCAAGCAAAATTTTGTAGTCTTTTTTTTACAAGACTGCCAAAAGAGGGTAATGTTTTTAACCTGTACGTATGTACTTATGTATGGTTATTTGTTCCCACGTAGAGACTGAACGAATGGCATGATTTAAAAAAAACGAGGTGTCATTAGATTCGCGTTTACGTGTCATTTTGTTTTTTAAATACCAAAATGACTTTTAGAAAGTGTAACGACATAGACAACATCAAAAAACGCGGTGTAGTTTCTAGATTGTTTTTCATTTTAATCCCCGTGCGTTTAACATGTGTGTGTGTTTGTCTGTGACTTCATAGCTCCTAAAGGCATGAACCAATTCGGACACGATTTTTTTTAAGAAGTGTAGTTTAATCAGGGTCTCAGCTAGGTTTCATCAAATACCGTTTGGGCGGAAATTTTATCTTAAAATAGTTGTTGTTAGACTTATTTTAATGATTTTTCCTACATGATACTTACTTCCGGGTTTCGGCCGATTTATACGAGTAATGTCATTTTTCACTTCCCGTGCTCTAAAATTACTCTAATAGCCATGTATAGGCGAACTAAAGTGACACTTTACTCCCTAGGGACTAAGTTGCTTTTCTTTTTAATTTCCTTATAAGTAAAAGCTTTAACCTTGTTGTTGTCTGTTTCTGCATTACAGCGAGTATATTTTTTTCACATTGAAGTGAAAAGTAGAGTGTATAACTCGAGACTAAAAAGCCATAATGACACTGGAACTTTATTGACCCTCGCTTTCCTCGGGTGGATAAATATCTCGTATCATAATGGCTTACATTAGTCCATTGTTGAACAATCTACGAGTATGCCTGAGTTTAACTTGTGCAAGTGGCCCCATGGTTTACTTTAATGAAGTCAATACAATGCACGTTGAATACCTCATCAAAACCAAATCCCTAATTAATAAACAGATCACAATCACAAATTTCTAAATACATTCCTATTTTAAAATACAATACCAACCCCACCGCAAGGGTGACAAACAATGGCGTTGGGGTGGTACGCCACCACAAATGGCCCCCATTATAGCACTTATTGTAAGGATATACGGTTCCTTATTTCTTGATTCACAGACCAGGGTTCCACGTCCAACGGTAATTGTGCCAATCGTCCATTATTGACTTATTTGACAACCAGAGTGCGTTAAATGCACGCTTGTCACTTTAGAATACTTTTACTTTTATTTTGTGGTGCGTCTGGTGCTAAATAAACAACTAATAGCAAAAAAACATTGATACGTCTGCGTCTCATCACTTTTTTGAAAATTTATAAATGATTAACGAAAGCTGATGACAGATAAAGAAGAAAGAAAAAGAAAGAAATCGTTTATTTAGTGCCTACGATAATCAAAGTGCAAACAACTTATACTTATAATAATTTATCTGTTTCAATGTATCGCTGTTGATGTCCCGAACAAACTAAATAAATAAATATTTATTCTGCCTCCGAAGCCGGCGGTCCCGGGTTCAAATCCCGGTAAGGGCAGATATTTGTGTGATGAGCACGAGTATTTGTTCCTGAGTTGTGGATGTTTTGTATGTATTTAAGGATTTTTATGTTTATCGATGTCTAGTACCCATAGTAGGTACAAGCCTAGAGCTTAGTTTGGGACTAGGTCAATTTGTGTGACAAAGGTTGTCTGGAATATCGCTAATCGCAAATTGTACTATTTCTCTGTAATGTTTTTGTTTGGTGTACAATAAAGTGTTTTGTATTGTTTTGTATTGTGTATACCTAAAGACACTAAAACGACGACCAGGACAGCATAAATGCTGCAGCATGTAGCCACGGGTCTTATTTACAGCTGGACCCACCGATACAACATTGAATACATGCGGAGAGCAGTCGGAGATCGAATCGCCGCTCATGTCAACAGAAAGATTAGCAGCTTTGCACCCTGGCTAGACCTACTGGAGTCTGAATTACGGTAGTATCCACTGGGATCTTACTATAACTTCAGACTGAGCAATCCAAATGGGCCAGTATGGGGAATTTGGAAACTAGTTAGAGTTCTTAGGGAGCAAAGGTCTCGATATTCACTAAATATCTCACGTTTTTCTAAAACAGGTAACCTTCAAATGTTATTATTCCTTTATTTAATTAGCCATTATGAGCACACATAGTTAAGAGTTACCCGTGAGAGTACCCCGTGTGGTTGCCGGGTTATAGAATAGTGCCACTCCATGTCTTCCCGTGGATGTCGAAAGAGGTGACTAACTGAATAAGGGTTGGTAGTACTGTTAGGCGATGGGCTTGCAACCTGTCACTAATACACTGGTAAAAATCTTAGCCTGTTTGTGCAAAATGTGGTTACAGAATTATCAACAAGTCTCTTTAGAGTTGTTAGTATTTCTGTAGCTCTGCCTACCCCGCTCTGGGAATGAAGGCGTGATGTTATGTATGTATGTTTAGTTAAAAGTTACAATTTATATCTAAACTTTATATGTGAAAAACTTAAGTAACACGTCCGTTTAGACCGTGCGACATTCTATATTTGAAATTTGATATTTCCATATTAGTTTTGTACACAAATACATACAACAGAGGCCCTAGTCAAGATGCAAGCGCTACTAACGTTTTTCTTTTCCATCGCTCAAAATGTATCCCTTCCCCCTTATCCCTTCTAAGGTTGTCTGGAAGAGATCGCTTATCAGCGATAAAACCGCCTGTTATTTACCTGGTTCTTCTAAATTGTGCAAATTCTGTGTAATGTTTTTGTTTGGTGGACAATAAAGTGTTTTGTATTGTATTGTATGTATGGGATGACATTCTCGTACGTTACTATAAGCCACGTGGTCAACTGTCATCCCATACATATTGAGCGATAGAAAAGAAAAACATTTGGAGCGTTTGCATCTTGGCTAGGGCCTCAGGTCTACTCACCTAAGTTTTTCACCGGTATCGATACTCTGTTCTCAGCCTCATTTTCTGGCTAAGCCCATTCCCGCAAAACGCCGTCAGGACTGCTTTAGACCTATCATATAAAAACATAACTTATATGCACACAAGCTTTTAACTGTTGACCACAGGAGAGACAACTTTTGTTTTTAAGAGTGTGTATGACCCACCTACTAACTAAGATCATTCTCGCTATGCGACGTGCATCATGTGCATGCCATGGGCGGCGGTGATATCATTCGAATACGTGAACTGCTAGCTGCTGGCTCGTTTATCTCCTCTTTCATGAAAAATCCTTATTTTACCTAAAATATGCTAAGGACGTCATGGTTTATTATAATATTTCAATCGCTGTATATTGCTGTGATTGAGTTTATGTCGACTCCAAGTTCTTATGTGCTTAGTTAAGTAATTCTCTGAAACATATCGTTTTTCGTTAACGAATTGACTGGCCAGCCTTAGCTGTCCCAACAAAACATAAATGTAATAATAGGCCAAGTTCTCATTGGCCTCCAAAAGTATCGATATCTAAAATGGTGCCAAGTTAGTCACTACATTATTTACAATGGTCGTAGGTTTCGTCGAGGCTGCTCGACCAAAGCGGTAGGTACTGAACTCTGCCTTACCTACGTGAATACTAGCGCGGGACAACTTTAGTTACCCTGTTAATTCTTCGCTTAAGAGAAACACCCCAAGGCCTCAAGACCGAAGTCTGAGCACGATGCAACAATCAATCCGTCAAAGAATATCTTGTCCTCAATAGATAATTAGGCAAATGGCCTTACATAGCACACTTACACGCACCTTGACAGATAAAGAAAGACGTAAGTCAAAAAATGAAAATACTGCAATTTCAACTTTGTTTTTACAGTTTATAGTTTGGATTAAAACGAGCTCATATTGACTTAATACACTTTTCGATTAAAAGCAAAGTATACTACATAGTTTTTAAGTTCTCAAGCACTAAAAAGGCGTATCGCATTTTATTATAAAAGACGCTTGTGACGTTTTCAGTTGACAACAGTTTTCAAGATGAAACTATGATTATATAAATTGGAAAATTATACTGCATTGATTGTAGGTTATAAATTGTGAATAATTTTATAATTATTTTAAATGATGAGTTTCCTGTGATATTTTACGGTGCTGTAAATAATAAATTAGCTGTACCTATTCATTTTATTTAGGTATATTGTAAAGTTACCTTATAATGACAATGATTTAATATCTGTTGTTTTTATTTAGTGAAAAGGCGATATCATTTGAACATATATGTATGACAGTAACAGTAAGAGCTGTCATAACGTCAACAATGTGATTACAATATCGCAGCCAGATGAGCTAAACCAAATTAGAATATAGGCCCTGGTCAAATATTCCACTTTGTCTTTTAACATTATGACAGCTCTTGTTATCTTGACAGTAAAGGCGACTGACTCGAAAACAATATCATTGCAATACGGGTAATAAGCGCAGTGGAATAGAATCCCGGTTGTGTCACACAGCGGTTAAAGTAGCACCTCTCCGACCCGCACCAAAAGTTCCTCATCGAAAGTTTAAAACTCTATCCGAAAGCCTCACAAATACTCTACAAACGAAAACCCTTCTTCGCGACCAAAATCATTCAATTAAATTCACGTGTTCAATGTCTAAAATTACTGACCTAAGGAATTAACACAGCTATCAATTCGCTTGACCCCAGGCTAGTAATAGTTGGTAATCATGGTGCAGGGCAATTGGTTGTAATGACACGCAATCAGCTATGATTTAGCTGTGACAGGGAAGTCATTCCCAGGTTAAAAATGCATGGGGAATGACAGGTCGCGGTAGCAAGTTGTGAAGGCGGCTTAATAAAGCTGCTAAGAAATTGCTGGTTGGTTTCCATGTCGTCCAAAAGTGTACATTTTCGAACGAATCATTAAATTTTGTTTGTCCGGGTAAGGGCAGATATTTGTATGATGAGCGTGAATATTTGTTCCTGAGTCTTAGATGTTTTCTACGTATTTAAGTATGTATTTCTCTATAGGTATACGTATATTTATCGTTGTCTAGAACCCATAGTACAAGCCAAGAGCTTAGTTTGGGACTAGGTCAATTTGTGTGAGATTTTCCCTGATACATACATACATAACATCACGCCTTCATTCCCAGAGTGGGGTAGGCAGAGCTACAGAAATACCAACAACTCTAAAAAGATATGTTAATAATTCTGTAACCACATTTTGCACAAGTAGGCTGAGATGTTTACTAGTGTATTAGTGACAGGTTGCAAGCCCAGCAGGGCCAGCAGGGGTGTATTAGTGGCAGGGGGTTGCAGGTTGTATTAGTGATATCCCCTGAATATCTGTGTTTGTATAACGTCATCATCATTCAACAGTTTTAGGATTCCATACCAATCGGTAAAAAAAGATCTAAGGTGGGCTTTCGGTGTCAGTCAGTCTGTCTGTAGAGTGAACATCTTCACAGCTGTTTTTCTTGGTAACTACAAAAGCTAAGTCTAGGTTCTTAGGTACTTGTGATTTGAGATTTGATTTGATTTGATTTAATTTAAAAATTCAAGTGAGGTTATCACAAAGTAAAGGACTTTAATTGCACATTTCAAATCCTTTCCATAATTTAACATCCTCTTTGATTTATAACCAAATAAAAAGAATCATTAAGATAATAACAGCAGCTTTTTAAATAAACGCGAATAGGGTACTTTAATCGCAACTTATGCCACGACATGATTAAAATCCTAAATTTAAAGCCAAGGTATTTTATAATTCGTCATTTTTATTGTCAAACTGCAACGCCTCCAAGCCCACGCTTCATTTCAAAGCCGATAGATGGCACGATTAGATACGCTATGATTTACCGCGCTTTCTCGCCCGCCATTTTGTTTATTATAAAATTGATGTTACGTAGCTGACAAAGCATCCGGTTATGTTGGTTGCATTGAACGGCCTGTTGCATTTCCGCTAGTAATTCAATAATTAACTGTAAATTTTATAATTACTGAATTTAATTTGTCGGCACTTAAGTTTTTGGAAAAGCATTATTTTGTTCGTAATTGTAGTTCAATTTAATTAGTAGCGTTAGTGATAGGACTTTGTGCTGGATAGCTTTTACCTTCCAACACGCAGTGTTCGCATTGTTTGTGGGAATAAGACTACCGATGAAATGACTAGCAAAACCGCATTCCATCTTGGTGCCAACCCTCAGGTGGCAACGCATTTTGTAGTTGAAGAATAGCAGTCTTGATAGTACAATTGTCTATGGGTTCCAGAAGTATCAGATCCCACTAACCATCTGGTGGCCTATGTCATTCTGAAACTGATTGCTGGTATTGGTATTGCCTATTCTTAAGGCTTGTTTACACGTTGTGAAGTAGCAAGTGCAGGTGAGAAGTGCAGGTGTAAAGTGATTAGTAAAAACAACGTGTAAACGGTCACGCTGTTAAGTGGCAAGTGCGAGTGTGAAGTGCGAGTGTGAAGTAAAGTGAATAGACGCTCGTTCTATTTTTGCCTGTTAAGTTGTTGCCCCCGCACACCCGCGTACTCCCCGCACTCGCAGTCTCACCCTTTAAACACCGTGTAAACAGTATCTGCTTGTTAAGTGCATAGTATGGTATGGTTAGTTCCTGTAAAAGTTTATCGCTAGCTCCATACTGAATTCTTCTGCCGATCCATTTTCTTTGCCATAACCTTTTAGGTTTCTCGATTTCAACTAAAACCTCATTCTCGCCATGAGCATCTAATCTACTAGGTTAAAAGTATAAAACGACGTTCGACGTGTTTTAGTAGTGGCTATTACTGTCAAGTAAGAGCTGTCATAACGTTGGCAATACGGAAACACGTTAAAGACAATATCGTTTTACCGTGTAGAATCTCAACCACGAACTTATTAGATAAATAAATCTATGGATATTAATATTACATTGGATATTACACAAGACAATTGTTCAGTTACAGACTAATATATCTTGTGGACTCAAGAGAAGCAGGACGGCTAGCACAAGTTGTCCGCGACTAGCTTGTCGCTCGGATCTCCCTTTCTAACTAGTTTGTAACGATAAAGACTCACTGAGCAAACTAGCGAGAAGATGCAAGATGTGCTAGCCGCTCAGAGGGGGTGAGTTCCACAAGCTAATCCACCGACGATTTTAAAGCTAAATTTCAAAATACGAGTATTCTCGTAATTCACAAACAATTACCTGTATAAAAAGAGCTTGTTGATTATTTTCCTTTAATCATTTAATCTTCTTCAATGTTAAGCTTTTTTAAGGCAATTTCACTGAACTCCCGCCCTTGTTGGGAAGAAACAAAGTATTTGAAGGTAATTAATTAAAATCTGATTTGAAGTTGGTTTTCGAGGGTCGAAAAGTCCAACCGTAAGTCAGGTAAGTTAAGTATCTAAAGAAAATCAAAGGTACCTACATAATTTATTTCTCCAGCTGTTTTTTGGGGGTACCTACATAAAGAACTTTTATAAGTAATCAAACTAGCTGTTGCCCGCGTAGAACTCGTTTGTCGCTATTCCCTTGGAACTAGCAAATTTTGCCGGGATTGAAATTACCTGGACTTAAGTTAGCTTAAGAAGAACTTCTGTTTATTCTGTGACCACATGGTCACGTCCAGATAAAAGTCATGTAATAACTTTTTGCGATTTGACAATGCTCAATTTAAGGATCGACTATACCGGCGTTGAAAATACGCTAACGTACCGTAAACGCAGTGACATGAATAGTGCGTCACGTGTACACCGGTGCTCAAAATACGTTGACGCACTGTAAACGTTTTAGTGGTGGTAGGACCCTGTGCAGAGTCCGTCCGGATCGCTACCACCATCTTATCCATCCACCCACCAAGCAACAGTGTTCGCATTATTGTGTTCCGGTGTGGGGATAAGACAACCGGTGAAATTACTAGCATAGAGGCATTCCATCTTATTCCTCAGGGTTGGCAACGCGTTTGAGGTCTTTTATAGCCTTGAGAATTCAAATGTCTATGACTCTCAGATTCCACTTACCATCAGGTGGCCTGAGTGCTCGTGTGCCTTCTCCTTAACATAAAAAAAAACCACCGTAGACCTATTACATATATCTCTATTCTTCCTCTGCCCTGTATCTACATAGCAGAAATCTCTTTATTTGTTATGGAAAACAAAGGCCATTTTACGACCGTTTCCCAGACCAATCCCCAAGCTAGAAGCAATCGCCTTATAAGCTAGTGATTCCTAAGAGTAACTTGGCTTTGTCTCGTAATAGCGTGATGGGAATGGCGGATACTAGAACTATCAATAGATTTTTCAATAAGCTGCCATCAACACTGCGTGAGCTGCCACAAAACGAATTTAAATCTGCTCTATTGCAGTGGCTCGCATACAAAAACTTTTATTCGATTGACGAACTTTTATCCTAATTAGGAAAGAGAATGTGCTTTTTAGAAACGTAATTAAGAGTAATGTATTATTATTATATTGATGTAAAGTTTGAAAAAATCTCTTACTCCAATAAGGGTACGAGCATTATTATTACTCATTACTTGATAATCCACCTTAATCTACATTATGTTTAGCGAAATAAACAATTCATTCATTCATTCAAACGCAGTCAAACGCGTTTCGACGCCTGACGCATACTCGTAAATGACGTCACTGTACGTTTACGATGCGTCAGCGTGTTTTGAGCAGCGTTTCCCGTGTGGTCGTTCCTTTACGTAGAGTCAGCGTATTTTAAGCTTCGTTATGATCGATCCTTTATCTGTTCTGTGACTTGTGGCGATTAATCGGAACTATTAAGCGGTATTAATAAAAAACTTTCTAAACAAAGATGTCAGCGCTATCTAGACCCGATCGCAGTAACGGTCATGCGCATAATCGTCGGCTGCGATAGTTATTAGCGGCGCGCGCGCAGCCCCGGGCGCATTCGTATTAATACGAGTACTTGTCGATTGGTCCCGTTCTGTTTTATGACTATAGGTACATTAGTTACTCGGACATTAAATTAGTCCTATTAAAACCATATATTTAGTAATTTATATCTCAAGTTTTCAATTTATAAAACCTATTTGTTCCAAACATGTTTTAATGTAAATCCATTTGTAAAGTCGGTTTTATTAAAAAAACTTTAGTGCACAATATTAAAATAATGTACAGAAGGTGGACTTATTCTACATACATCTACCAGTCAACCTTTAAGTGAAACAGAATCCAAAAAATCCGAATCTTTTCCCCTTAATTAAATCTGGAAAAGTATTTTGTTTATTATATTTCATTTGAGTATTTTTAAAGATTATAAAGCAAATAATATAGGTACACACTTTTATAAATGTTTTATATTTATTTCTATTTTTTTGCGTTTAAATCCTCTCGGTTTTTAAAATTCCTTACCAAATACTGATAAAAGAAAGTGTTCTAAGAGCACTTTTATCTGTTGGCGTATTTCTTAAAAAATTATTTATTCGATTGACACAGAAAATGCTCTAGAATAAAAAAACCGTTTTTTTCATTTCAATATACCTCATATGAGGCGAGATATTTCACATTGTTCCTTTAGCACTTGAAAGAAATCAATGTTTTTTTTAAAACTTGAAAAAAAAAATCATCTTTTTTTGCCGGTAAAATTCATCCTTATTCGTTTCAAGTTCACCTTATCAAGGGACACGCACTATATATTTTTAATATCAGGAAACAATCTCTCACAAGTTGATCAACTCCTACAAACAAAGTTCTAGGCTCGTAGGTAGTATGTAATCTTAACACCGATGAACATATTTAGATAATATGTATAAGACTCAATGAAATACTCGCGCTAATCACATACATTTCACCTAGGATTACTATTAATATTGAGTACTCAACTAGTCTAACCGCGTGTCGTCAGTTTTTTTTCTAGAACTTGACCCTTCCATGTCAAAACAAAGACTCCGTGTGAACTCTCTCCCAAAGTCAGTCCTGTCAACATAAGCGATAAAACAACCAAAATTCAAAGTTTTGAAAAACGCGTGAATCGTGAGGGGCGGCGCCTAATCACAGAGCGCGGGAGGGCAATTAATGACAGGGACAGCGTTTAAACCTTAACTTTTTCTAAACAATTTCTCTTTTGTTTATGGTTTTAAAAAATGTTAGGGCAGGACACAGAAATAGGACGTAATAAAATAACACATATGCAGTTAAACGGGACTTAATTGCGTAAAATAAACATTATTAATTATTATTATTGGAAATAATAAGTCCCGTTTACCCGACTGGTATGTGAGCCTATATGTCAGTAAAATTTTTATGGCACAAAAATATAAAAACACAAATGAATGCGAACTTAACCCTCGTCCAGGTAACTCTGAAATATATGAGTAAGTAAATGTAATATAATAATGATAATAAATATCACGGGACAATGTCACACAAATTGACCTAGTCCCAAACTAAGCTCGAGGCTTGTATGGTACTAGAAAACGATAAACATACTTATATAGAGAAATACATACTTACATACATAAAACACCCAAAACTTCAGGAACAAATACTCGAGCTCATCACAAATATCTGCCCTTACCGGGATTTGAACCCGGGACCACTAGCCTCGTAGGCAGAGTTACTACCAACTAGGCTAACGTGTAGTATGTAAGTTTTTTATGACTAGTATAGTTTTTATGACTGTATACTACTCATAAAAAAACTTCATACTGACTGACTGAGAGACTGATACTGACCCTGTGGTCAGTATCAGTCAGTCAGTCAGTTGACTATTTTTTTAATATACTGCTCAGACAAAGTTACCTTTACTCGTTACTAAGTTACTACAGATCTGACTATTTTAGACAATATCTTGCAGTAAAAAGATAAAACCAGGTTAAGGCTAAAGTTTAATTTAATTGTGTCAAAATGTAGTTTTAAGACTAAAACTAGATTTATCGATGTCTTTCGTGCAAGTGGCCTTATATAGTTTATTATAACTAATATCGCACACAAACATTCTTAAAGCCGCAACAACTATCAGTTAACAAGCTAGCAACTCCTATTTGCTAACTGGAAAAAACGAGCAATTTCAAAGTGACAACTATAACTGACGAATAATTGATTAACAGTATGACCAATAAAACAAAAGATGGCTCAAAATTCTAAGAAGCTGTGTTCGCAAATCAACACCTAAAATAAATAAAAAAAAGTTTTGGCGCCACGCCAGGTCTGCCAACATGCCGGCTCAAAGTGCCGCGTTCCTCTAGACGCGTTTTTAAGCGCACTCAATAAATTATTCGGCCTAATCACCCCTAATTGGGATGTGTCGTGACCCACCTTAACCTTAGGGCGAGACCATAGAGTATTAACGTGGTAACATTTATTGCCACATTTTTGTAAGTTTAAGTCGATTAAAATTAATTAATTCATCAATTAATTTATGAATGCAAATTTTATTTTTTACGTAATATTATGTGAAATGTAAATAATATGTAAAAAGAGCTCCTTATTTGCACTCAAGGAACGAATAAAAACGAAAAATACGATTGTTTTAATGCAGCCCGCTAGTTACCAAGTAACTACTTTTTGTATTTTTAAATCCGCATTATTGAATAAAAACATAGTACTGAAAATTAAAAACATTATTCTTTACTCTATGCCCGTTTTAAAACAAGAACACAATAATGCAAACATAATGATACGTGGCGCGTTAAGACCGAACTTTTAATTTTCGAACGTTAACATCGTAAACTGTAATTATTATGGTTTTAAGTATAAGGATAGAGATATAAATGTGTTTACTTTTTTTCTTGATTTAGTATAGATCCGGTGAAATTAGTGGTTTATAGTTTTTTGTGACGTTAGCTAATGGTTGGAGGACGGAGGGAGTTGGTTTTAGAAGCGTGTGTGGTAAATAGTCAGAGCGCAAGAGCATTGTGGCTGATCATATGAATGTTTTCATAATACCCCCTTACTTACATATAAACGTGGAATAGCCGTGGGGTAGCTTATGCCTGTCTGTCAGATGCAAATGTCACAATTACAGATAAGGGCAAAGCATGGCATAAGCTACCCCACGGATATTCAACGATTATAAGTTAGGGGGTTAGTGTAAAGATTTTGGTCGCGGTCCTATTCGATTCAGTTCCAATAAAATTTTTAGAAGTTTAGCTGTCTTACTTTAACTTTATTTGTAGAGCAAGAAGCACAATATTGCTATCTTTTTCTAACTTAAAAGCTAGAGTAAGTGAGCAATAAACTTCCGAATTTTTTATTGCCACTATAAATCGGGCTTAAGGTAAACGATTGTCGAAAACTTGATATAAGCGCCCAACGCTACCGTCTTACGTCAACGGCAACTTACGTTAATACTACATATACTTCTTCGATAACGATAACGTTCCCAGAATGCATCTTGCCGGTCCACTGGTGATCATCGCTGCTTGGTAGGTTTAGGTTAGATAAGATAGCCACGAACTTATCATATCACTCACAAAAAATGACATACCTAGTCGGCCAAATAATTGGTCTTTCAATTCTGACATTTCTGACTCAAACTTCGAACCAAATGAAAATGTCGATGAATGTCTTCAAATTGACAGACATCCCATCGACTTTATTGTTTTAGGGTGGGCCACTTATTTGGATGTCTGTACAACTACTGTGCCAGGGATTCGAGCTGTGTACCATTCTGCGATCACAGTCGACGTTTAGCACTTCACATGTACCTTCATCAAAGTAAGTTTTTTTTACTGGTGACTACACTGACAACTAAGTAAGCAGGAGTTTTTGAGTAAAGGAGGATGAAGCGTAAGGTTTTTCGGCCTGTATGTATGTATGTATGGTTCTTTGCTCCCTCATACAGGCTGTTAGATTTGTCATAACGTCACGAGTGTTAAATAAAAAAAAAAAATATGCTAGAATAAAAATATTTTTTTTTTGCCGGTGGTAGGATCTAGCATAGAGGCATTCCATCTTGGTCCTCAGGGCTGGCAACGTATTTGCAGTCTTAGGATTGCAGTCTTGTGAATGAGAATGTCTATGGGTCACAGTTTCCACTTACCATCAGGTCGCCCGTTTGCCTTCTCAATGCCATAAATATATATGTATATGGTAGGAACTAACATATATAGATGACATGATCGAAACATACAGTCAGGTTTTGAAAAGTTGCTTTATGTTAGACTTGTTGATCTGATTACTGAGATTACTAGGTGTCTCATTTAAATCGGTCAGTATGGGAAATTCTGAAACTATAAGTCATACGAACATCTGGTCTTAGGAACCATGACATCGATTTTAATAAGAAGAAAACCTGCATTCATAAATTTAAAAAAAAAACCTGTACTCAGCTCGGGAATTGAACCTGGTTGTTTTGAATAAAATAAACTTACACTGACTATTTCTATTCAGATATCGATTGTGTAGGTCTTAAGCAGTAAATGGCTCTATGAAACATGATGTCTAAAATGAATAAAATATAATGTTTTCACATACATAAATTTATTTTATTTTAGTAGGTGTTTATTTTAGGAGAGACAATTTTACATGCCTGAACTTGTTGAATATTGTAACGGTTGTCACTTCGAACACCTCTTAAAATAAATTAAAGTATGTGAAAACAATGCATTTAATTAATTTTAGACATCATGTTTCATAGAGCCATTTACTGCTTAAGACCTTACACAATCGATATCTAAATAGAAATAGTGTAAGTATTTTTTAAAACAACCGGGTTTAATTCGCCAGCTGAGTACAGGCTTTTTTTTTGATGACATGGTTCCTAAGAACAGATCTTCTTACACGTCTTATAGTTTCAGAATTTCCCGTACTGACCGATTTAAATGAGACACCTGTATATGTATGTGTATGGATGGTTTTTTGGTCCCTCGTAGAAGCTGATCAGATCGCCCGATTTCGACAAACAAGGCGTTGTAAGATTAATTTTAACGTCGCAATTGTCTTAGCTCTAAAACAACTATATCAGGGCTCTATCTATAATTCTGAACTCGTTTTTGCCAAGCTCACCGTACCGTCGTTGTCAAGACAAATAACGAGACAATTTTAATTCGCGTCCCCCGAGACCCCACCAACCATAACTATCACGAATATTCAAATAGCATTTAACTAAATCAACCCGCAATATCGCGATCTAAAAGACCGCATCAAACGCAACATTGGTCATCATTACGTAATCTGCATAACTGCATTCAGTACTGTCGCGGGTCCCAATCCCGAGGGGATCCATTGAACCCCAAAAACATATCACATTTTTTTTAATAAGTATTAAGGGTATTAATTAACGAATTTCAACCTTGTTACTGATAAAATACAGTTGAATTTAGATTGTGTGAGCTCGGCGGTTAGGGTAAGGTAAACCGCTGAGTTATCGTCCCCAAAGTTATTATATGCAAATAATGGGAATAATTTAGGGTTTTGCCCTATTCCGTGTTTTATCTATTTATCTGTGAAATGGCTCAATTAGCGAAGCGCACGCGGTGCGGGTTCGATCCTGGGGTGTGCAAATTGAGGTCTTATCTTAACTTGTATGGAATATGTTAAATGATTTATGGCGATATAGTGAGGATTATTGTAAGGGGTAGATTGGTGTTGGGTTAGCATTTCCGTTGAGATGTTTTCAAACGTCAGGTTGAGATAGAGTTATTTATTAAACAAAACGGCATTGCAACTGTAATAAAATATAATAAAGCGAACCCTCGGACATTATCCATACATTTACAATGTTGCTACTTCGTGATATAGGATTACATACATAAAATCACGCCTTCATTCCCAGAGTGGGGTAGGCAGATCTACAGAAATACCAACAACTCCAAAAAGACTTGTAGATAATTCTGTAACCACATTTTGCACAATCAGGCCTAGAAGTTTACTACTGTATTAGTGACAGGTTGCAAGCCCATCGCCTAACATTACTACAAGCCCTTATTCCCTTAGTCGCCTCTTACGACATCCACGGGAAGACATGGAGTGGCACTATTCTAACCCGGTTACCACACGGACAATATAGGATTATGCATTTTTTTATTGTGTTGAGTAAAAATATTGTAAATCTGACTCTATACAAAGCTATTTTTCGTTGTGTAATCTACTGCATAGTGCTAGGGGGTCAATGACCAAACTGTTTATATGGAACAGAGATTTTGTAACAGCCTTGCCTAAAAAATAACGAACAGTGCTGGGATAACGTCTCTTTCCTAAGGATAGCTTGAAATGTCCACATTCTTGATAATTGTAATGATTATCAAAATTTCAATATTGTATATTATCCTATTTTTTGTGTGTATATGTGTGTGTGTTTGTTTGTTACTCTTTAACACTGCAACGGCTGTATGAATTTGGATGAAATTTGGAATAGAAATATTATAGGACCTGTTGTATGAAGTTGTGTATAGAATTAATATGGAGCTTACGTCAAATTTCAAATATAGAATGTCAAACGGTCTATACAGATGTGTGAGACAACTACATACAACAGGTCTTTTACTTAAGTTTTTTACCTATACCCTCGATTAACACACGAGCTACTTTAAATCCTGGAAAAATTGTCAGTTCCCCGGGGGATAACTATAATCGAATTTTTTGCAGGCGAAGCCACGGACAGAAGCTAGTGTTTTATAAAACAACCAATCTACCAATTCCGCTCATAAAAACGGAAAAGGTAAAATTACAACTTTAAATTTAAAGTAAAATAAAAAAATAGCTTGAATCTTTGTATTTATAGTTACACTGGTGAATATAGTTTTTGTAAACACAGCAAACGTTATAAACTTTCTCCGTTCATTACGTCGCGAACTCGTCCTTCGACACGCGGCCGTCAACATAACAGGATGGAACAGATCCTTATCCTGTTACCATTACCACCAACTCATCACTATTCAACCCTGGTCCATCCTCCCTTTCACCCCCATACATCCCAGGGTCCAGAGCAAACTGGCCAGTTTTTACTTCATTTCCCACAAGCGGTAACAAGCTTATTAGAGTCCCGGGAGGATGGAGATGTCCTGGGAACGCGTGGGGACTGAGAACTAAAATCAACACTTGTGTTTGAGTAGACTGTTCGTTTTGGGGCGCGGCGGCAATCTCTGGACGCGACAGTTGTATAAAGTTAGCTAATAAACGTTATATGTGCTTACTAGCGTTTGCCTGCGACTCAGTCCGCGCAGTTATCTATTGCCATTCCATTGGGAACTGTCTTTTATTTACGGTTTTTATTACAATCTCTTTTTTCCTCGATTTCCTCGATTGTCTTATCCACACACCGGAACACAACACGAAGACTGCTGCTTGGCGGTAGGTTAAAGGATAAGATGGTGGTAGCGATCCGGATGGACCATGCACAAGGTATCCTACCACCACTAGATGTTTGTATCATGCTGAAACTTAGCGTCGATCAGTTGAAGCGTTGAACCGTGAAGAAGGCACAAACAAACTAAGAAACAACCGAACAAAAATTAGTACCGTTAATGATTATGAAAAAAAGATACCTGAAATTGCCCAAGACTCCATTCGGAAGTTACTAAGTCAAACCCAAAAAGGGCTTAATCAAACTTTATTACAAAACAATTTGTATTGTTTAAAAGAAGTAGGTAGTCAAAGTAATTTTAAAACCACATAAATCGGCTGTAATTTTAAAAAATACCTTAAGCTTATGTTTCTTACACATATTTGAAAGTCTGTTAGTCTGCGCAAAAGTAACGCTTGACTCTGCCAGGCTCGTCATTCCGAATTGTAATCGAATAGTATCTATTTTATAATTGTAAAGTGTCTAAAATACCTTCAACAAATTCGTCTCTAGCATTACTGAAAATATCAGTAGTCTACTCTGTATCAATTTCAGTATTTCTCTCATTCTTATTAAACCATAGACAAAATTAAATATCGTATTCGTACTCTCCCTATCCCCGTGAGATTAGCGCTCCAAATGTCAAGTGTCACTCAAAATTGGCGCGAATGTTGACCGAGCAGATTACGTTCCATTTCACATGAATATGTATTCGGAGATTATTTTTTGCTATTGTTAGCGTTTAGTTTCATATTTATTGAAGAGGTGAAGCTTGTTTCTGTTTACTTAGTAGAATACAATTAAAATGGCCCTTTTATCTTGGAACTCGATTCATGTCAGTAACGCATTAACATCAGAGCTATTAAACTTATATATCATATAGTTGTTTACATATTTTTAAAGAGATGGCAGTTCGTCTATTGGAAGGCCAGCCTTGTCTAATGCGGCCGCTGTTTAATATATTAAACAGCGACCACGTTTAACACTCGTATATTGACCTGTGAATAATAACACAATGTTATAAGGATTTATACATTTTATGACTTGATATTAAGTTGCATATTAAGTTTAAGTTTAAATAAATGATTAATTTAAATTTAAATAAGTTCAAAAATAATATCTTACATTTATATAAATAAAAACTTAAAAGTTATGAGTGCTAATTTGTTTAAATCTTTCCCCATTTCATTGACACAGAGTTTACTTTCGACACGTCCGTCTATCTGTCTATGTATATGACACACTGACTTTGGCGTAGATAATGTAAAGAAGAAATTAAACTCACGGTATAAGCCAAAAAAATACATACATTGGAACGTACATATAAATTCCTCCTTTTTTGAAGTCGGTTAAAAAGACGGTTGTAAGTTTGATTTTACATTAACTGTCTACGAGACAATACGTCGATTGTAGATAAAGCGAAATTTCATACTGCATTAACCATCACTCGAACGAAGCACATTATTTAAGTTAGTAGATCTCTTCCAACAACCCCATATCACATCACTACTTATCGATTCTTGACTGCACCCACAAGTAGAAGTTAATAAAGGGCATCACTAGGTAAACACGGTCACGTGACCACCCGCCGGCTGTCACGTGCAACCACAGAGCAGATAGAGATCGTTCGCGCGCGAAATTGTCTATGGTGCGTTCGCGCGCATTTCAATGTCACTAAATTAAAAATGGCGATGACACATATGTTTAAGTGGCTCGTGTGTTTACAGGATTACTTTTACACGTTCGCATTTGGCACACTTAATCCGCTAGTAAGGTTCATTACATTTACACATACCAAAACCAACCCGATCACGAAACAAAATATTATTATAATACTCCTATCGGCCATATAAGTACCAAACATACACACATAAACATCATACTAAGCATAAAATCCTGACCCGACTCGCATGCAGTCCATGCAGACGTAAATATAAAACATAACATATACAAAATACGACATAAAATCCCGCCGTCAACCTGCTACCATCCCTATATCTCACATCAGACATAACATTTATAATTTAGAGCATAAAACCTACCAATCTACCATCTTATATGAAAAGATCGTTATTATCCAAGTTTTGAACATTAGAGCAGTACCTCTATACGGATTAAGCGTGTAAGAGAAAGGGAAAGGTAATGATGTTACTTGATGTAAAATACGGTGTAATGCTGCACGCGCCTTATTAATATTCCAAAATGAAGAATGTTACCAGTTGCCTAAGGGGGTTTTGGTTTATATTTTTATATTAGAGTTTGAAGAGTGTCGATATGTCGATAAAGTGCGTAAGGGTACCTATAGTCTTCTTAATCTGAAATTGGTATTCATTTGAACTTCGACCGGCACATTGTAATTACATAGATTGACTTCAAAGATAGAGAGAGATATCGGGTTTGATTCGCGACAACTTGTAATTGCCTCACGGTATCAACGTTACTTACCCTCGTACTCAAAGACGTTTTAGAGACAATTAACTCGTTCCTTTTTAACTTTAGTTTGGGAAATATTCACTAATGAACGACTAAATCGTTATTAACTGAGTCTGAGTGCGGCCGTTAATGCGTTTATGGACCTAAAATACTGAATAAACATAAATACAATAAAAGACATAATATTTTTACACTTGCTTACTTGATGCCCAGCTTTTCACTTTTCTCAATCTCTCAAGGGTTAGCTAAAAGAAATCCCCTAAAGGGATAAATTCACTTTTGTACATGCTTTTTTAATATTGATTGATGTTTCACAATAAACTGCCCCCTATTCGACAAAACAAGTGGACAAATGTATCAACTTTTTCCATGGGAAATCCGTACAGGTTTCAAAGAAATTGTACCTAATTAAGGAATGAAATTAAGAGACGGTAACTTTTACAAGTGAGTAACGAAAGTTAACCATATAAATGAATGACTAATTTTCGCAGCTCACATGTAAAAGTTACCGTAAATCTGCTACGGTGAAATACATTTATTTATTTATTATCCCTATGGACGACTTTGTCATTTTCTTAAACTTGACACTTTTCTAACTTGTCTCATTTTTAACTCGGCTCTTTCTTAGTTGGTCTCTTTTGCATAGTTGACACTTTCCTAACTCGTCTCACGTTTAACTCGGCTCTCTTTTGCATAGTTGACACTTTCCCAACTCCGGCTCTTTCTTAGTTGGTCTCTTTTGCAAAGTTGACATATTCATAACTCGTCTCATTTTTTTCTCTTCATTTCATCCACTCTAACTACTATTTTGACATGGCTTAGCCTAAGACAATAGTGTAACTACTTTTTGGTATGGTACCTATTAACGCGCGCGGGCGGCTGCGGGATGTCGTTTTTTTTTACCAAGTTGTCTTTTTTACCTTAAGGTTATATTTTCTCGCTGCTGAGGTGAAAAATTGTATGTGCATCACGAGACCATAATTATTTGCATCTCGTGTCTTTGAATCCCTCGCTGCACTTAGGATTCTAACCTAGAATCCTTCGCTTGCTCGGGATTCAAAATCAACACTTACAGCAAAACACAACTTTGGTCTCTTGTTGCACAAATAATTATTTTATTACAATCTATCGACAACGGGCGGCACTAGCGCGCGGTGAGCGATAGCGCGCGCCGCGGGCTGCGCGCGCGCACCCCCCATTTTCTAATTATACAACTGGCAACACCGGTGCGCCATACACCACTGGCTCTATATTGTCTCTGGCTATACACTCGTAAGGTCGCTTTAATAACATTTTCAATATCATGGACACTGAAAACATGAACACATACGAGTATTGTTGTTGTGCGCTTGTGTGTGTCACCATAGAACTTGATAGAATCCTATAACATGACGTAAATATAAATGGCTAGAAATAAATTATCAGAAATGTTTGGTGTCTATATATTATATTAGATAAGATAACTTATATAATGTGACACTTAATTTCGCTGTGTATATAAACTGATATACTTGAATACAGAGAGTTTGACATAATAGCAGGTGGAATTAGGCAGGAGATGTTGGCAAAAAAATGGATCATGATGCCAATTTTATTGTGAACAGCGCCCTCATTTTATCCAAACTCTTATTTGCCAACCTATACTTACCATGATACATATGTTTTAATGTTTCCGCCATTTTGTCCTATCCAGGACGCAGACAGTCTACATTTTTAAATTAATCAGACGTTACTTTAATTTTCCTGTCAGAATGATCCAGAATGATCCTCGTGCGTGTCTCGGGGCACTATAGTTGCGCGTACGTCGCGCTAGCGAATCGAAAATGACCGCCACTACTAACCGTAAGGCACGCGCAAAATTGCCGTGTAATTTCAATCCTTCAGGGCTTTTATTAGTTCTATGAAACATAAAGAACGATGATTGAAAGAATTATGGCCTTTCTGGTGCATATGTATTTTGAAATACAGGCAATATAACTACACCGCCTTTGGGATTAAATACATGTGCGTCAGCATGTACCTACCAATGGACAGTCTTAACTTGAGATCGTCGATCTTACATCGAATATCGATATTCTTCTAAATATTATTAAGAAAATATGGATATTTAACAAATACTAAATAGTTGTAGCTACAAATCTGATTAGACTATGATTTCACAGCGCTGAGATAATGCTATATTATGACAATCAATAATCATTCAGCTATTTTTTTTACTCATGAATTTACTTCACTCTAAATACACCTACAGAATAAAGTGGAGTTACAGCTGAACATCACTGCGGTGGTATTACCACCAAAATAACACCAGCATTGATCTCGTTGTGTGAGTACAATTAACCTCTAAATATCATGCCAAATAGAAAAAGTTTTTTTATTTCTCATATGCAATTTGATCTTGACCCGATAAAAAGGTGGTATTATGAGGTAAGATTGTTGTCACATGATAGGTCCGTATGTTCTTTTAACTATACATATAAAACTGGTTAAACGATACAAGTTGCACTTAACAAAAATTTTATGTTGTATAGATATATGAAAAATATTATTGACATTGTCTAGTGACGGAACGCACGGCAGGTTTCGCCAAGTAAGTGAATATTATCATTAAAAATAGATAGGTATTAACATGTTTATTCAGACATCTAAGAAGGACAAAACAACTAACTAAACAAAAGTGACAAAAAAGAGGTAAAAAAGGCTGACCTAATGCCAGATGTCGTGAAATGGTCCCAGCTCAGCTTGTTGCCAGCGCTGGTCTTCCGCAGGGAAGAGGCAGAAGTCATAGTTGTTGGAAAACCACTTACGCCTCCACCAGCACTGGGCCTTAGAGAGGTGATTTTACGAAGAGTCCGCTCTTACAAGTATTCGGGCTGCATCGTCAATGATCAAGGAGATCACAGTGTCGAAATTATTTTTTTTGTAGAAAGCATACTTGGACCATATGATATCTAAGAATATAACTTTTAAAATGGGTAGGATTAAAATATAATATTTCCTTCCTTTTAGCTTTTTTATGTTTGGATCTCGTGGGATCGTAGGACAAAGTATACGGACTCCTATAGTGGATGTGCAAAGTGGTTCGTCATGAAATTCGACGTCGAACCGTCAGGGAATATCCCCTCAGGTCCCCGTGGCAGATATGCAGTGACTGCACCGTGAAAATGGGTAATCGAATGGATTATTCAGATGCATCGCCGCGAGGCGACCGCGCAGCCGTCGGGCCAGCGAATTATGACTGTGCTTTACGTTTTTGGTGTACCACCGAATGTTATGTATCTACTGTTTAGGTTATTGTATTGGTTGAATGTAAGGTGGTAGTGGAATGAGTATTTTCAATATTGCCTTTTCTTAGTAACATCTACGATAAACATAGTATAAACTTTGGGACTAGGTCAATTTCCATGAGATTGTGATTCCCCAGATATTCATTTATCTGTTTGTTAACATCTTTTAAACTACAAAACATTATGACATGTTTTTTTTTTGTAAGAAATCACCTTATATAACTCTTTTTTTTTAATGTGTTTGTTATTACGTACTAAATTTATACCTTGTTTTTCTGGTATTTCCTATTGCGTCGAAGGGATAGGACGATTGATGAAATGACTAGCACAGAGGCATTTCATCTTAGTCCTCAGCGTTTGCGAGGCATTTAAAGTCTTACCGCAGCTTTAGGGACATTTTAAACACTACTAACACGTACCATTTTCAAAAAGTGTGTATGAAATATCGTCACTAAGGACACTTAATCGTCATGAACTGACTCTGAATGGCAGTCTGAAGATTATAGTCTTGAAAATTCAAATGTCTATGAGTCTTAGATCTCACTTACTATCAGTCTTGTGTGCTTGTTTTCCTTCTCCTTGCCATAAAAATACTCAGCACTGTCCTCAAGGATTTGACCCACACTCGACGTGACATCTCCTTTTGGCCTGGTTTCTTTATCCATGCCAATTTCTTTTTTTGAGGAAGAATCTTCTATATGCCCGACTTTGTTAAGGGAAGAAGCCGGCTTATGTGGGAATAGAAGGATTAACCACAAATAGAATACATTAATAAAATCACAGGACAATGTTACACAAATTGACCTAGTCCCAAACTAAGCACTAGGCTTATACTATGGGCACTAGACAAAGATAAACTTACTTATATAGAGAAATATATACTTAAATACATAGAAAACATCCAAGACTCAGGAATAAATACTCGTGCTCATCACAATTATCTACCCTTACCGGGATGAGTCAATCAATACCCACACTGAAAACAGAACTTGGTTGCTTCCAACAACATTTTGATGATGACGAAATGCTTGTTTAATCAATTACTTAAGAACTTGCCTTTGTTTTATATCAGCTTACATTGACATAACTACTGTATTAACTTATGGACCTTCAAATATGCAAGCGACTGTGCTGCCAACACGTCCAGACCAATGCCTAATGCTAATTTAAGCCCTAGAGCGGCCATCATTGAAAAATTCACTCAATCATTCAACGTAATGAAATCTCAATCTATACAGTGATTAATCGCGGATAACAACTGCAATTAACTTTTAATGATCGGCTAACCCGTTGATCACGTCGTTAGGTCTGGCGCCTAGAGCGAATTGCTAAGTGCACGGTCAGAATTCGGTCAAATTTGACCACTGGACGGGTAATTGTAGCTTACAACATATTCTTTCATGCCCAAATGGGCCCTTGGCACTTTGACCCTACATACACTTTCAGTTAGAGGACGCAGTTCTCGGTGGAAGGTGTAGTGTGAGTGAATTGAAATCAAAATCAAAATATGTATTCAGCTATAAAAAAGTTACACAATATAGTAAACTTTAAGGACCCGGCGGGATGTATTGATTATGTCATTATACTGGGTGGAAAAAACGAATGCCACATGGACGGCAACTAATTATTAGAGATAGGGAATTCTACGCAAACGAGACTTACTTTTACTATTGAAAACAATATAAGGGCATTTTCAAAATAAAGTGTACGAGTTAAGGAAAATTAGGAAACGTTAACACTTAGTCGTGATAGTTTTCCTTTAAAAGTCTCTGCGCTAGGCTGCGGACGGACGGACGGACGGACATGGCGAAACTATAAGTGTTCCTAGTGTGACTACGGAACCCTAAAAATTAAGGGATATCTAAATGTTTATGTTGTTTTTATTTTAGATCCTCACATGAATGACGAAAGAATCATTAAAGAGAAATTAGTTTTTTTCAGATTGCATCTCGTGGCAGTTGTGGCAGCTAAAATTATGTAAAATTAATAAATTAATTTGATTTGATTGAACGATGTTCTGAGACGCGTCCGAGACGGGGTCGTTACGGCTTCGTTACGACCTTACGACGTTATAAAGCTATTACGCAATCGGCTAACGAGTCGAAAATGCTGACCAGTTAGTTATATGGGGCGTAATTAGACACACTGCCGGACAAGCTCACGGGTACATTGCCGAAATTAATCAAATAATCATGAAGTTTCTACCCGTGCATTCAAAAGTTGTTTACCCAAAATGAATTAGATAAACCACTATATAGATAATTTTAAACTTAGAAAGCAAAGTAGTCATTGTACTAGGTCTATAAGGAGGGAACTGTTCTAACCAATCAGGTAAAAAATATTATCAAATACCTCCTGCTACTTGATAAAAATAAATTAAAAATAGGCTGCTTGAAAACTACAATTAAACATATATTACTGTCTGATGTCAAGTCCTCTTAGGGTTTGTTGTTACAATGAGTGAATAGTCTGTGTTAGTGTTAATCATTCTGGCACCCGAAATTTAAATTAAGTTAGTGAGTAAGCACTAGCACTAGGTATGTACCTAACAAGTAGTATTACACTTTTGAGCGCATCGGTCGCCAACAAACTGACACAAAGTTAAACAAAATCTTACTAACAAAAAAAAGAAAAAATAAAACGTACTAACGTCCTTGACGACACGTTGGCCTAGTTGGGAGTGACCCCGCCTCCGAAGCCTGCGGTCCTGGGTTCAAATCCCGGTAAGGGCATATATTTGTGTGATGAGCGCGAATATTTGTTCCTGGGTCTTATGTTTTCTATGTATTTAAGTATGTATTTCTTTATTTAAGTATGTTAATCGTTGTCTAGTACCCATAGTACAAGCCTAGAGCTAGATTGGGACTAGGTCAATTTGTGTGAGATTGTACCGTGATCGACGATGTTTCATCTCGACGGCCAGGAGCGAAAAAGAAAGGTTGCGTGTTCAAATCACGTCGGGGTCACCACTTTAACTATAGGGTAGCTAGGTTGGTTAGAAGAGAAACTCCAGTTGCTTGTAGAAGTATATGATGAGGTGAGATGGGGCGAAAGTGGAGTGATGCGCGTACGACCTGCGCAGAAGCGCGTTTTGGTTTTCTCGCGCGCCTATAAAATAGACGCGCACACAAAAACTGCTCTTTTTAGAGCATTTTCGACGTCTTGTGTCAATCAAGTTTCCGTATTAACGGATGTCAATACGATCAATCACCTTTCTCCTACACACTCATCACATAAATTGAATTGCCTTTACTTACCGGGAATCGAACCCAGGACCGCTAACTCCTGTAGTCTACCAACCACATCATCAATTCAATTAGAATTAAATCTAATATCTCAAGACTGCAATCTTAAGAGCTGCGCTGCCAACCCTGAGGACTAAGATAGAATGCCTCGTCTATGGCTTGCCTCGTTGGCTGTATCGTGTGTAGTAATTTGAAATGGTTCCATAGGATCCGAATAGGTGGTCATAGTCAAAGTTATCCTGCAAATTGCTGACGTCTATTGGGTGACGGTGACCGCTTTCCATTAGGGTCGTCTTTAGAGGAATTTGCCTATAATAGCTTTGAAAAAAGCAGGCTTTTATTTGATAGTGTTTGCTCTCGACTAACCCTTAGATGCCCTTGCTATCTTACCCTCAGGGAAACAGGGCGGAATGACCGGGAGACTGATCGACCACCCGCCTGCTCCGGTCCGACGTCCCCACCCATCATCATAATCATCTTACCCTTAGATGAGCACCCAAAAGAAGCATGATCACCCTAGCTTTCAAAAAGAGGTGCAAAGCCTTGAGAGCAAATTGCTGTTCACTTGGCAAACTGTCTCGAACGTGTTTGCGTCTATGTTATTTATTCGAGAACGAGACGATGCGAGACGTTTTTTGCATAAGCAACTTACACT